>MU226072.1:4473487-4504629 GCA_018584345.1 Thuja plicata
ACCAAGGAAACTAACTATCATGTTAAAAAACACCATTCTTGTGTTCCACAAGAACCTTCTTCACAAACCACTCCAAGCCCTACACTTAAGTTTGGATTTTTAGGAGGGTTAGGGCTTCAACATACTTAATTTTTCCATTCCAACCTAGGTTTGAAACCACCAAATTGATCCATATTTCCATCGGGTTCTAGTTCCTACTTTCTAGGCCTTGTAGCCTTTTTGCACAATCAGCCCTCCTAGTTTTTAAGAAACCTTAAAAACAGAAAAAAATCTCTCAAAGGACCCCCTGATATTTTTTGATATTCTTTAGGTAAGGAAAAAACCCACAAGGAATTTATAGGTCCCGTAGCTTGGAACTGTCCGTACACCCTATTATCAGAAAATGGCACAAATCTTATTTTTAGACCAGTTTGGAGTCTTGGGATTCAAAACTCATCTTGTTGGATCTTTGGGAACTCCTCCACCTTAGGGAACACCTGAAAAACATCTCTCAACACATCCATGGCCTTCTTGGCTCATGAGAATACCCCCTGCAACTTTTAAACCCACTGTCACTTGCTTTTTCTAACCGGGCTATGAGTTTAGCTCGCCTAGGGAAAGTGTTTAAAAATACATGCCAAAACTTTTAGATCTCCTCCTTCCATAGTATGGTAGCTCCATGGACCTAGTCTTCATTCCCAGGTGTCCGTATAAAACTAATCGTGGGAAGTGGAGTTAGGTCCACATCTTTGCCCCTTGTCCAAAACGGGACAGCAAACAGTCCAAAACAAAAAGATTTTTTAAACGACAAATAAAGAACAACTAAAAAGAAAAATAATGATTGGAAAAGCTTGGTAACATGTAGAAAAACAACCTCCAATGATCACAGTCTAGAAACTAATCCATTTTCATACAATGAAAACCCAAAATGCTTCAAATCTGCTGTTTTTTTCCAAAACAATTCTTGCTCCAAAATAGTAGTCCGTACAAATGAATTCCCACCCTCACAATTAGGGTTTGTCCACCTTATATGGCTTAGACACACATGTGCCCACCCTTCTATGGGTTCATAACTCTTAAAATTTTGAAATTCTTTAGACAACAAAATGTTGTCAGCAACTTTGAAAAGTTGCTCATGTTGCATAGCAACATTTTTCATTTTTCAGCCAATCACACTTTTTAAGTGTTTTTTTCCACCCATCTACCTTAGCTAACTTTAGCTAGACTACCTAGGGTATCCATGGACCCTAAGTACAACCATTAAATCACTCCACCCATTGATGACATCATCAAGGACAGTCCACTAAACAAGAGCCAAAAAGAGCTAAACTAACCAAAATGAAGCATAAAATGAAACCTATCTAAACTACTCTTGGTCAAAATGACCTTATGTATTTACAATGCCCTACTAGAGTGTCTTACACACACTAACACACCAAAAAAAAAAGAGAACACCATATTTGATAACATCTCAAGGGTGCTCCTGCACCAGAATCTTTAGGAGGAGCTTCATCTTGTTGTAAGGAAGTATTATCAGTGCATACCTTCTCTGTCTCTTCAGTGCTGAAAAAAGAATTTTCAAATTTATCCATGTCATTATCTGAAGCTGTCATGGATATCTTAACATCATTGATCACAATGGTTTCTTCTAAATCTTTGGCTGTATCACAAGGTGATGATACTATGGGTGCTGAATCCTGTGGACCTGTCATAGGTGCATTTGGAATCACTAGTTCTTTATCCTATTTGGGAGGGACTGGAGTCACTTTAGCTATAGGCACCATTGATGGATACATGTGCCTATCCAAAAATACTTTCTCAAATGCTTTATGAGTCTCTTCACCAACCAGTTCGTACTTTTTGTTCATAATATGAATATTTCTTGTTTTAGTTCTAATGTTTCTTCTCTAATCCTCATATCTTCCTCTATTTCTTGTCTTTTAAATAGGTCTAGTATGTTCCATACTTTGTCTAGTATGACTGTCTTTAGTTCCAATACTGACCTCTTAAACTTGATCATATGAGAGATAATCATAGAATGAGTTTATGATTTATCTATCTCTTGGTACTTGTCATAGACATTTTTAATAGAGTCTATTCTTACTTCATTAACAATTATATTCCTTAATACTATCAGACTAGATCTGAATCCTACCTTTGGAGGGGCTTGAGTGTTCTTTACTTTTCTCCTTGTTGTCCTTGAGGATGGGTGACCTATGGGAACTTGCATCCTTCTTCTGGTCAAATTTCTTGGTACTGAAGGTGGAGAGGATTCCAAGTCAATAGTAGTTGAAGGTTCAGATGTACCTTCATCAGATTTCTTCTTCTTCTTGTTATTTGGGATATCATCATATTTTTCTATTTTTACTTCTACAGGAGTTTGTTTGACCTCTCTTGCAATTTTAGCTTCCCTAGCTTTGTCTAGGTCTTCTTGTGTGACCCCATGAACTTTTAGGATATTGGATGTAATCCTTGATGCCTTCCTTTTGTTATCTGCACTATATAAGATAGAATCAACTTGATTTGTCTTATCTCTGTATGTACCCCATCTTGGCTCATTTGGATATTTAGGCACAGACAAAAGAAATTGTGCATATCCTTCCAACACATGTTCTTCAACTTCATAACCAAGTGGATGAATCCATTTTTTTCTTGGCTCAACTGCTTCCATGCAAGTACAATCAATTTCCACCATGAAGCATATGGTGTCCTTGTATTTATCAACTATCTTCTCAGGTATCCTGAACCTCTTCTGCATCTTGTTCTTAACCATTTTGATCTCCATGTCCATAGAATCCTTTACACTACTTTCTGATGTAGCCTTTAGTGAAATTTGGGACATAGTAGGATTCCTCCTATTTAGGTAAAGATTAGAGACTTTACCAATAATGTGGAAGTATAGGTAGATGATGAAAGAGCCAAATACGAATATTTTGCTCTTGTCATTCTTGATAGCTCTTATGTTCTCAATTAGTTGTGCGTGCAATATCTCACAAAGGTTATACTCTGTATTATCTCTTACCATCCTTATTGCTGCTAGAACTGTTGCTGCAGATACACTATTGAGTCTTCTAGCATGTTGGAACTTGTAGCCGAGTATCATTCTGATGATTTTGATATCATCCTATTTAATAGGATCAATAGTCATCCCACACCTATCACTTCTGGATAAGCATGCTTGTTCAACCTATTTCTTTACATCTTTACTAGTGGGAAGAACTGGTCCAACCTTAGGGAGTCTAATCATTTCATGAATAATATTAGCAGTAATGTGGATAGGAACTTCACCAATCTAATAAAAATCATCATGTATCCTACTAAGTAAGATTTTGACCCATTCTGGTTCATATAACTCATGCGCATTTGAATATTCAAAGATAGGGTTATCAGCGAGATGTGAGAATTCATCCTTGAATGAGTAGTCTAGTTTCATCATAGATGCCATGAGCATTGCTATACTATTATCCCCAACAATTTCCTTCTTACAATAGATGTAAGCATGAATTTCCTCTACATGCATGACTCCTAGCAGAGTCTTGGAGAATGCCCCTTCCACATCATCTAATATAGACTTAAATGGATGCTTCTTAAACACATATCTCTTCTTCTCAGAGATGTCAAACACTGTAGGAGTAGCCAGTACTTACTTGTTGCTCACTTAAGTAGGGTTTCTAGAGATTTTGAAATGACGCATCTGCTAGGGTTTCATTTCAACTTTGATTGATCTTTCTAATCAACCAATCGGTTTATCCTTCAACACTTCGATGCTAACTATTGCTAAGCTCTCTGAATACTCAATCTCGAATGTAAAGTGAGGATAAAAGATCGTTTACTGACTTATATAAAAGTTACTTCATTTAATGCTAAAAATCATAACACAGTTAACACAGATAATTTCAATCTTTTCTTATGTCACTATTCAAGCTATGATTCCATGCATACTTCCTTAATCCATCATCAAATACATGATTTCATAGGTGTATACTCAGAGATGAGTATACCAGCCACGCATGGGTTCACAACTAGAATAGCTCCTCCTAAGACCATGAGGGTTATCTAACCAGAAGTAGAATGTGTGTCCACTATGGATGCATCTACTTCCTTGTTCTCATCATCAGCTTTCTTTACTTCAACCCATATTTTACCTGAATCTTCTTTAGCTTGTACAAACTTGACTTCACCAGATTCTTCAAATAAAGATTCTTTAGGCTTCTCTTGTTTTTGAGTTCTGGATCTACAAAACCTTGAGATGTGTCTAGCTTTTCCAAATGAGTGACAAATGATTGGAGGTCTATTGATATTGGTTATCATGCTGCACTACTTGGTTGTGTGTCCATTATAATTACATATCTGACATGTAATGTTCTGATAGTTTCTCTAAGGTTGATTTCTCTGATTGTGTTGATTCAGATTTCTTTTATTTTGTTTTGACTGATTTCTTTGATTTGTTCTGTAGTGAATAGCCATCTGATCAAATTTATTATAGGAGTAACAATAGAAATTGAAAGGTCTTACCTCTGTAAAATCTCTTTCCAAGTGTTCATTCATGTTACAAGCATAGCAATTTTTGTTAACTTGCTTGAGTTCATCTTTAGGTGGTTCTGTTTTAGTCTCTGCAACATTCTCAGTTTTCTTTTCTTCAGTAGATATCTCTTGTACTTTCTTTATTTCTTGCATTGAATTGATTTCAATTTGAGCTACACTGTATCCAACACCAGTAGTATCACCTTTTAGCTTATGTGCTTAAAGTTGTGATTGAATTAGATCAGAACTTGTGTGTATTTTATCAATCTTATCTTTTGCTTCTGTTAATTCAGATTCTATCTTTTTCTTGATGTTTTCCAACTCCAATATTTTCATGTTTTCTTTTATAAGTTCATCATCTAATTGTTTACTTTCTTTGGTCTTTTCTTTAATAGCAGTTAGGCTATCTGCAAGTTGTTCATTCAGATCTTCAATCTTATCTTTCAAAGACATGTTTTCTTCATTCATCTTTTTGACCATTTTTCCCAAATCATTTGTGGAGCAATCTTACAAATATTTTCTTAATTTCTTGATAAGCATTTGGGAGACATCAACTTTTAGTTTTATTTTTTTATTTTCTTTTTCAGATCTGTCAAGATATTCAAGGGTTGCTTCAAGATTCTTTTTCTGATGTTTTTCTTCAGCTGAATCCATGATCTCCTCAAGTGGTAAACTTTCTTTCAAAGGACTAGAGCACTAATACCAATTGTTAGAAACACTGAGAGTGGGGGGGGGGGGGTGAATAAGTGTTTTTCTATTAATTATATTTTAGCAACTTTAAATTTGAATCAAATAGATAACCAGTGAAGCATAACACATTAACTCATAACACAAGATATGATTATAGGGAAACCTTGATCAGAGGAAAACCCTGGTGGGATTAGTACCCACAAATGATTGTACTAGTATAATGAACCTGTTAAATTTCCTTGACCCTGTTAAGAGAATTCTTTACAATTCAAGTACAATGACCCTATTAGGAGTCTTTACAAAAACCTTGTTAGAGGTGGTTGGCTCACTACCAAAGCTCACTACTCAATAAGATGAAGGCTACAACCTCCTAATAACTGATATGCACTATATCAAAATGAACTGTTGTAATGACACTGTTGTGTGATTAGTTCCTTTTATGCGTTGATGCTTAAAACTTTTGTAGACTTCTAGTTCATACTAATTTTCTCATATTGATCTTCTGATTAACTTCTTTTCTTCTTTTCTTGACGACACTCTAATACAAAAATGCATGTCTAATATATATACATGCCTGAATAGAGGCAACTGAAAACAAGACCTTAGTTGGCCCAAAAACAATATACACAATGCTTCCAAATAAATTGGCTTAAGCATGTTTACAATAATGTTTAAGACATATTTACAAACTTATTACAATAGGTGCATAGCCTTTACAAAACAAAATATCATACGCTAATCCAAAAACTGAGGTTAGCACCATACTCTATTTTCTGAACTGTTAGTGTACTTAATCTTCCTATAATTTCTCTGTACTTTCATTCTGTATCATGCATTTATAGGGTAAGCTAAACAATATATCATAGAGCTTAAGTTTGAATGTGCATATCTTGAGTTGATTGTACACACATGCACTGTGCTCTGATCAACTGAATAACTCTGCAATGTTCTGTTTTATGTACTTTGTCAAATTTTCTCTTCAAAGTTTATTGTTAAAACTTCATATGACTTTGTTTCCGTAATGTCAACACAAAATGAGTCATATACACTCAGATTGTCAACTTGGAAATAGTAAAGATAATGGTTGAATCATTGAGAGGATAATATAATACAAGGAATAGAGTCTCAAGGATTCTTATTGGACAAATACAATTAGTAAGAGATGAGATAGTGGAAACATGGATAAAGTTAGTAAAATCTATGACAAAAACCAAAAAAAATCAGTAGAAGAGAAGGGAAAAGATCAAAAGTCCAAAGTTGAAGAGGTTAGAGAGGTCATTGACAATGTTATTTCTGATATCTGTGAGTAGATTCAAATCATTGTTTCAACACCAGAGGTTGATGCACTAGAAGAACATAATGGAGAGGAAGTAACAAAACTGAAAGGTGAAAAACAAAAGATTGATAAAGATTTATTGTCAATAAAGAGTAAGTTATAGCTAACAGGTGAATCTAGCACACAAAAGAAGAGAAAAACAAAGAATTATGATAGTTATGAGGAAGCAGATGAAGAATAACTAGAATATGAATAAATCTAAGAAGCTATTGAATTTACAAAGATGATTCCTAAGGAGCTGATGAAGATGTTTGAGAAGCTTAGAGAGAAACAAGAAAGAGATAGATTAAAGGGAAAGAAGAAGAAGGTCAGAGTACTAAAAGGGGAAATGAATATCAATAGTAATCTAGTACCTGATGTGGCATATGATAAACAAGACAAACCTATTGATCAATAGGGTATTTTGGTCAAAGTTGTTTCTGATCAAGTAACTACTTGGAAAATGCACCAATGCAGTTGGCAATGAAAGAGTATGAGAAGAAATGATCTAAAAAGTTGAAAGATATTATATCAGTAGACAAAGAGTCAATTTTAGTTCTATTTAACAAAGTGAAGGTAATCCTGCAAAAGGTAGTAAAATTAGTTGTAAAAGTGTCCCAATTTACATTTTTTACAAAATATTTGGAGAAGAAGAGAGATGAAGTTCAATAGGAGCTTAATGCTTTGGTTGAAAATTTTGATCCCCAAACTAATTCAGCTTCAGAATACAGTGATAAGGTCAAAAATATTACTCACACAGTGAACTAGTTTCTAGAGAAAGATAAAATAATTATAACACTTATGGAGTTGCAGACCTACATAGCTCCCACCATAGATCTTTTGCAATAGAATGCAAGAGATACAGAAACCACACTCTGTCTACCTAACTTAAGAAATTTAAATGATATGGAAAGGTTAGCATTGGTAATACATGGACAAATTCTATCTATGAAGTGCTTACTAGAGTCATGGGAAAATTCATTGGATTCAACAAATACAAACTTCAAGGATGTCTTTGACTGAATGTAGTTTTGGTATATATTTTTTCTATTCTTTGTCATTGTTGACCAAAAGGGGGAGATTTTTGAATTCTAGTATGCACAAGAGAGTATGTAGAGATAAGGGGGGAGTTTGACTTGAATGAGTCAAAGTGTGTATCCATACAGTGCAGGTCAATACTTTCATGGTTATGCTTAACAGAGTTTTTTTCCATCAATTCCAAAGGGGGAGATTGTTGGCATTATGGTAGTTTTTGGAGGAGATCTAAAGATTGGTCATTTAAAGATACATAATTGGTTGTCATTATTGTAAAAATGTTCAAATAATATGATTAGAGAAACTGGTAAGATTTGTACATGATCAATAAAGTGAAGAAAAGTTAACTGTGTTGATTAGTGTACGTGAGGTGTTTAGAAAAAAAAATCTCAATCAGTAGGTGGTAGAGGTCAAGTTGCTAAGAAAATCAGAAGATGTGATCATAAAGGAGATATTCATATGGTATGAGGAATCTATGGTTTTGACCACAACAACTAATTTGATTTTTCAAGTGAATTGTGTTTTTGATGTGGAAGATGGTGTACCTATTGAGTCACCGATAGAAATTTCATGATGAATAAGTTAAGGTGGTGGATATGACATTGGCTATTGTTTATGGAAATGTATATTATGTTTTTGGATGAAATATTAGGTAATATTGAATCTTATTTTGAGGAATTTGGTACATATTTTGTGCTGAATTTGAGGGAAAGGTGTTAGGTCTTTAGCCACTTAAGAACACATTATATAAGGAGATCCAAATCATGTGATTTAGGACTATGATCATATTTTCAATTGCAAAAATCAGAGATTGAAGTAGCATAGATCACTTCAAAATAAGTAAGAAAAGTAATAGAGAGGATCTGATAGGCAAGAAGTTCCATTATATAGATCATCATTTTTGTTTCTTACTATCAGTTGCAACAGGTTAAATCCGTTAATAGGGTAGATCCTAACAGATGTTTATTGTAAATCCTTTAATAGGGTAACTTCTTAACTGAAGTTTGAAATCCTCTAACGAGGTAGAATCTAAAAATTATTTTGGTACTTCTAATAGGGTACTAATCACTTTTAACAGGGTGAACCCTAGAAAGGGTATTATAGCTCTTAACAGGGAAAACATTTTTACTACAGTAAGGTTATTTGTGGGTGTCATCCCTGCCATGTTTTTCCCCTCTAATATGTGGCATATGTGATGCTTTTGTGGATGCATGATTTTGTTTACTTTTATCTGATATTATCAGTTACATGTTTCATTTTTTGGAAGTTGTTGATTAGCTTTATTAGATCGGTGGTGAAATTTCTTAAGTACTTGTTTACATTGATTCACCCCCCTCTCATTTCTTGTACATTCTACCACATGTTCCACCTCTTGTGTAACCTAATTATATAACTTCATCATTTGAGTATATGCATGCAACCGATACTCAAGCTAAGTTTTTATTCTCCCAAGATGAATTACCTTATAAGGAAATTCAAAAAAACCATGATCTCCTTATGATTGTTGTTCTTATTAATGGTAATAATATTTGAAGAACATTGGTTGATTATGATGAACTATAACGGATTGAATGTTTGAAAATGATAAGTTGATGATCACCAAGCTGGAGAAAGTAAATGTAAGACATTAAATTAGTTAATGTATTGTATTGTCATTGATGTGAACTTAATATAATCTAATTGGTCATATACATAATGTCATAGACTTTGGGAAACCAAAGAGATAAATTTTATGTTTTCGGTAAACATAAAAATCTAGTGTACACTGAGTGATAGTAAACACTGATGGACAGTGCACACCGACAGACAAAGAACCCCGAGCAGTTCACAGTGTATACCGAGCACTGCAACACTGAGCATAACTGAAGTGGTCAACAAGAAGAATTGAAGTTGATGCCCAAGGACAACTGGAGTCAATGACCAAGAAAACTAAGAGTTGATCACTGATTAGAACTAGAGTTAGGAAATGACAAAACACTTAGCTAGAAAAAGATATATTTAGAGTTAACTGATTTATTGCTTTATTTCCATCGATCAGATAAACTAAGGATAAGAAGGAGATTTAAAGCAAAAAAAAAAAGGAGAGATTTTTGGAATAAATTTGAAGCAAATCTTTATAGATTAAAGAAATGCATGACAAGATTTGTGGACCAAGAAGCTATCTATGTCAAGAAAAAGAAAGGCAAGGACAATGAACGGTGAAATCATCTCTATATAAAGAGACAATTAATTCATTATGAAAGAGAGGAATGCTGAAAATAATTCTGGTGAAGATAGAAGTCTTCATGCAGATATGATCATATAGGCTAAAGGATAGAGCCAATAATTTTGCAGACACCGAGAAACAAAGAAGCAACATTATTTACCGAGCAGAAAGAACAAAGAATGAGAGAAAAGGTATTGAAGAGAACATTGATCAGAGAGGTATTATGGACTTACAAAAGATCTGAAAATCTACAATTTAAATTTGTATTATTGAATAGATCATTTACTGTTTTAGTTTAACCATTGATTTAGAAAATCTCTTAACTGAGTGTGATTTAACCATCCTTATTGTATTGAGATACTCAAGAGTATCAAAAGGTTTCTCACGTTGACAACATAGTGAATGCTAGGTCAAATGAAAAACTATTATTTTTGAATCCTCTAACAAGGTCACATGTAACAGTGTGTTTGTAACCTTTAACAAGGTTGGCTCTTCACCGAGATCACTTCAGAAGAGTGAAAATTTTGGGATACTAGTCCCAAGTGGTTGTTCCTTAACAGGGTTTTCATGTTAAAAATCCATGTGTCAAATGTGTATATGGTTCATTACTTTGATTTTTTGTTGTACACATTAATAAAATAGGATTGGTCAGTAAACACTAAGTTTAAATGCTGATATTAGGTAAAACTTAGAAAAAGGTAAACAATATATTCACCAAGCAATATATATATGTTATATTTGCATGAGTCATACATCTTGCAGGACTGAAAGATAACTATAGGAAACTATATTTTTGATATAAGTTTTGGTTGGATTATTGGAATAATTTTTGAGGCCACTGATTCACCACCCCCCCCCCCCCTCTCANCCCCCCCCCCCCCCCCTCTCAGTTATTCTAAGAATTGGTATTAGAGCTAGTGTGCTTGGAAGAGAGTTTAAAGACTCAAGCTAAAGATAACGATGAGTAAAAGGGATGTGCCTAAGTTGAACAAGTAAAAATTTGCATCATGGAAAAGTAGGATAGGAATCCACCTATTAGGTATTGGAAATGATGTCACACAATACTTAGATGTTGAACTTGAATATGTTGTACCGACAAGACCTCTAACTGTTGATAAATTGAAAGATAAAAATGAACACAAATATATGATAATAGAACTTTCTTCTTCACTATCTGATGCTAAATTTGAAGATGTCAAAACATGCACCACTACAAAGAAAATGTGGCAAAACTCAAGCTACTACATGGAGGAGATACAAATGTGCTAAGAGCTAAAGCTGAAAGCCTAAGAGTAAAGTTTGATGATCTAAGAATGAAAGGAGATAACATCACTCAGTACAGTAGCAGAATCAAGGAACTTTTTAATGCTATCTGAGGAGTATGAAGTGTACTTGAGGAAGAAACAATAGTAAGTAAAATTCTAAGAACCTTACTGCATGTTTATGCTATTAGAGTATCTTCAATTCAAGAAATGAGAGCAGTAGCAAATAACAATGTTACTCTTGATAGTTTTATTGGTAAACTAATTTCATTTGAGATGAATAATTATGAAAATAGTGTCTTACCAACTATGATTGAGACTACCAAAGCAACTGACAATCTGACAGAAGAGATTACTAGGAATACAAGGAAAAAGGAAAGAATTATTGTTACCTGGTTGAGAACAAAGCTGAAAATACTAACACCGAGTCCATTGAATAAATTGAGGTAGTATTTGTTTCTATGAAGCATGATTTAGACAAAGAAGAAAGGTATGTTGAAACTGCACTCATATCTAAAGTTACCAAAAATGATGTCTAGATTATTGATAGTGGTTGTACTCACCACATGGCCAGAGATAAAGAAAAGTTTGAAAATTTTGAATATTATAATGGTGGATCAGTAAGAATGGGTAATGACTCACCTTGTCCAGTTGAAGGTAAAGGAACCATCATGTTAAATAATCTGATCAAATGTGAAAATGCATATTGGGTGAAAGGACTTAACTATAATCTATTGAGTGTTTTACAACTGAATATCATAGGTCATCGAGTTGCATTTGAGAACAAAAAGGAAAAGATCTATAATGAAATAAGAAGGTTGATCAGTACTAGTGAACAAACAAAAGGTAACCTATTCTATCTTGATGATATAAAGAGAACTTGTTTATTGTCTAGAAATGAAGACATTTGGTTGTGGCATAAAAGGTTATGTCATGTGAATTTTGACAACATGGTTAGGATGAGAAAGAAAAGAAAAGTAAGAGGCTTACCGAGCATGTCAAAGACCGACCATGTCATGTGTAAGAATTGTCAAAAAGGAAAAATGAAAAAGTCTAGTTGCAAGAGAAAAACCTACACATCTAATACTATTCTAGAGTTAGTCCATACTGACTTATGTGGACCAATGAGAAAAAAATCTATTATGGTGATAGATACTTCATTCTATTTGTTGATGACTATTCTAGGATGGTGACTGTCACATTCTTAAAAGAGAAATCAGAAGCATTTAAGATGTTTAAATGCTATATAAAGCTATAGTTGAAAAGAAAAGTGGAAAGTAACTGAAATTCTTAAGATCAGATAGAGGAAAATTTATTTCTGATGAATTCACAAAAATTTGTAATTAGCATGGAATTACAAGGCAAGTTTCTACATCGAGAACACCATAGGAAAATGGGATTGCTAAAAGAAGGAATAGATCCATTGTTGATTGTGCCAGAAAAATGATGATTGAAAAATCCATCACACAAACAATCTGGAGAGAAGCTACCAGTACTATTGTCTATACATGAACTAAGTTCAATTGAAGAAAGACACCAATAAGACACCCTATGAGCTATGGTACGGATACACACCAAATGTAAGTTACTTTAGAATTTTTGGAAGTAAATGTTATAGTTTGAAAGATGATAGAAATGGGAAACTTGAATCCAAAAGTGACGAAGGAATATTTCTAGGATATTCTACCAAAAGAAAAGCTTATAAATGTCTTAACAAATCCTCTAACAAAATCATTAAAAGTGAAAATGTTAAAGTGGACGAATTTGCTGAGAAAAATGATGAGGAAAGAAGAAAGTAACTGAAAGATTACAACCAATTTTTCTACATTGAAGAACCTGACACTCTTCCTGAGCAATAATGTATCACTACCAAGCATCAGAAAAATGTAATTGAGCAATAGGCTGCACACACCGAGAATCAGGAAAATGCTCACAATGCTGAACCGAGCGATGATGAAGATAAAAATGAAGGTCAAAATGATTATCATAATGATGAACAAAGATCTGAACCTTTACTTGCCAAATATTTCATAAGATGACATTCACAGGACCAAATCATTGGAGAAAAGAGAACTAGAATTAGAACAAGAAGTAAGTTACTGAACACTAGATGTTTGATTTGTGATTTTGAGCTTAAATTTGTCAATACTACACTTGAGAATCAAGAATGGGTTAGTGCAATGAATGATGAGATTGAATAGATTGAAAAGAATAAAACATGGACATTAGTAACTAGACCAAATGAAAAGAATGTCACTAGTAACAAATGGATATTTAGAAACAAACTGAATGAGAATGGAGAAGTCACAAGGAACAAAGAAATATTAGTATGCAAAGGGTATGCACAAGAAGAAGGTATTGACTATGGAGAAACCTTTTCACCTGTTGCAAGAATAGGAGTAAGAATTCTACTTCTTATGTTGCTTTCAAAGGATTCAAAATATACCAAATGGATGTAAAATCTGCATTTCTGAATGGAATACTAGAAGAAGAGGTATACATTGAACAACCTGAAGGGTTTGTTGATACTAACAAGAGGAACATGGTTTATAGACTACACAAAGCCTTGTATGGATCGAAACAAGCACCGAGAGCATGGTATGAAAGACTTCACTCTTATCTCATTAGTATTGGATTTGGAAGAACTAGTGATAATAGTAATCTGTATTTGAAAGGAGAAACTGATGATAAAGTTCTGATTGGTAAGATATTTTTTGATGATATAATATTTGGAGGTAATGATATGTTATGAAAATTATTTGTTGATGAAATAAGAAAAGAGTTTGAGATATCAATATTTGGAGAGATCATATTTTTTCTTGGTCTACAGATTCTACAATAGGAAGTAGGCATCTACATCACCTAATCTATATACATCAAAGAAGTTTTGAAGATATTCAAAATGCAGGACTTCAAACTAGTTGGAACACCTATGGAAACTAGATGAAATTTGACAAAGGAAGACAAGTCAACCAGGGTAAATCAGATCTTATACAAATATATGATTGGAAAATGAATGTATGTTGTACATACTAGACCAGATATAGCACATGCAGTTGGTATACTTGCAAGATTCTCTGCTAGTTCCAAGGAATCACACATGACTTTTGTCAAAAGAATTCTGAGATATATAAAGAATACTAAAGACTATGGCTTGTGGTATAATAAAGAAGGTAAATTTGAACTTCAAGTTTATACCGATGTTGATTGGGCTGGAAACATAGATGATAGAAAGAGCACAATGGAGGAGCATTCTTTATGGGTGATAGACTTGTCATGGGGATAAGTAAAAAGTAAGGATGCTGGTGCAAGGAACCTCCATATATCTTGTTTTGGTGTTGTTTTGGGTTGTTTTAGGTGTTTAGGTGTGTGTTATAATAATATCCAAGGGGTTGGATACAATGTTAGTTTACTTCATGTTTGGAGGGCCTTACTGCCCATTGAGTGTTTTAGGACATTTTGGTTTCAAATTGTGAAATGTTGCTATTTTGGGGTAATATGAGTTAGAGGTATGTTTTAAGACCCTACACATCCTATTTGGGGTCTTAGAGGTCAACATCCATCATAAAGTTGACTACCAAGGTCAAATTGCTCAAAATGACAAAATGTTGCTAGCAACTTTGAAAGTTGTTCGAGCGACTTTTGCAAGATTTGACAAAATTTAGTTAAAACTAATGTAACTACCCCATGCTCAGTAGATGATCATGGTTTCGATGCTTTGAAGAGGTTAAGGAGACTTTGGAGTGAAACGCTTAATTCTGACACCTTTATATGGATGTATGTACTCTCTTTTGTGTAATTTGCACTGTGTCCTTGCTTCTGTATGGCTGTGTACGGACTGTCAAAGGTGATCGGGCTCCATGATAGTGTAGTGTTTTCTTTTATCTTTCTTATGAATTAGGTAGTTTGTTTTGAAGTTCAATAGAAGTTAAGTTACACATTTTTGAAGGTCACTGGTCTGACAGAGACAAAAACAGTGCTACCTAGTTAGAAATGGCTCTAACCTAAAATTCCTGCAATGGATTTGTCTGAAACCATGGGGAAATTAGGGCTAGAGTTTGTAGATATGTTTGTATTTTGATTTTTCCTTTTTTCATTTGATTTCCTATGACAAAAGTGAATCCCTATGGCTGACTAGAGAAACCAGGCGAGCCAGGACATGGAGAAGAAAGACTTTGTGCGAGCACCCAAGACCTTTTGGGAAAGACTTAGTGGCAATTATAGATGCACTTGATAATATCCTAAAAGGATTAATATTTGTTGGAGGTGAATCTAATATTGGAGACAAGATTGTCAATTGTTCATGCTCACTAGTCGAGAGGCCTAATTAATAGGCTATAATCTAGGGCTTGCAAGAAGATAGGGTTTTGGGTGCCATCAAAGGTTAGTGTTTTGGATTCTGATAGGGTTGAATGATTTCTTGAAGATTTCCTATTTTTTTTGTGGAGTCATTTCAGCATTTTGGAAGCATTAGGCCAAAATCGGTGAAAACAGACCTACTAGGAATTAGGCAATTAG
The DNA here is from genome assembly GCA_018584345.1 of Thuja plicata. Lineage (NCBI taxonomy): Eukaryota > Viridiplantae > Streptophyta > Pinopsida > Cupressales > Cupressaceae > Thuja > Thuja plicata. The sequence continues at coordinate 4,489,017 of MU226072.1, forward strand.
GCCTCCTAATGAATTAGTGACCAATTGGATAGGTAAAAGTTATTGTAGTATTGGGATGACTGAAAAATGAACTAGGATGGGTCAAAAAGGATGTTAAGAGTCTTGGAGAATGTATGGGAAGATCCTAGGTAGAGAGTTGACATACTAGGTAGAGGGTTTTTGGGAACTAGTTGGACTAGTTAAGATTGGTAACTTTAGAGTCTTCTTGAAAACAACTATACCTTGGAGGATAAGTTGGTAGAGGGGTTCTTGGAGGTCCTATTTGGAAGAATATCCAACAAAGAACAACCATGGGATGGTTGGATTAGACAAATCAAACACCTTAAAGTGAAGAAGAGCACTAGTTGTCAAACCCTCTACATCAGAGTGGAATCAGAGCTGGAATAGCTTGAAGATTGTGTATGTCGGAAGAGGGGGAAAGTCAAGAGGTTGATAGCATGCCTCCTAATGAAATGAGTATGGATTCCATAGTAGAGTTGGTTCAAGGACTCTTGGGGAAGGCTAATGTGTCTGAGACAAAGAGAAAAAAGAAGATCACTGAATGGGGAGTGAAAGTCAGACAGAAGAGTCATCAAACAAGGGGAAAGAACATGAGATAGACAAAGAATAAAAGGTATTCTTAGATGCCTTCAAATATTTAAAAAAGGATATCATGGATTACATACCATATTACTGTGGTAGCCTGAACGGAGAAGATGTGTTAGATTGGATTGAAGACATTGACAACCAATTTGATTACAAATAAATCTCAGAGGAGAAGAGGGTCAACTATGCTAAGGCTAAACTCAAGGGATCTGCATTAGTGTGGTGGAACATGATGCAAGATGAAAGAGTGAATAGTGGAAAGAAAAAGATTGTTTATTGGGAGAGGATGAAAATTAGATTGATGGCACAATTCTTGCCTACTGATTATGAAATTCAAATGTATCAAAAGTTGCAAAACTTAAGACAAAAGAAGATGGTAGTGAGTACATACACAGAGGAGTTCCATAAACTAAGCCTAAGGGCTAGGAGACAAGATGATGAAATGGAGAAGGTGGAAAGGTACCTAAATGGGCTAAGGCAAGGGATATAAGATGAGATTAGCATGATGGTCCCTGACAGTATGCACAAGTTTTTCCAGTTGGATTTGAGAGCAGAGGATAAGGTTAGAAGAAGGAATGACTTCTGTCAAAGAGGAAGAGGTGGCAGCAATAACAAAGATTTTCAGAGAGGCAGGGGTAAATTTGGTAGAGGAAAGAGCCCTAATAGACAAGAAGATAGTCAGTTCATGGATAGTAGTGGAGGAAACCAGTATAGATGATCTTTCCAAAGGGGAGGATACAGAGGTAGAGGACCACCAAGGGGTAGGTTCCAACCCTAAGGGAGATCTAATTCAGTTTTCACTAGTAGGTGCTATAATTGTAACCAAGTGGGTCACATAATGGGCATGTGTCTAGAGAAGGATTCCTCATCCTCAATGGGGATAGAAGGAATTAGTTAGTCCAAGAGGAGGATAACCAAAGTGTTACTTCACCCATATCTAAGGCAGGGCTAGTATTGGATGGGGAGAACTTGATGTTAAGAAGAATCCTGTTGAAAGTGCCTAGCACCATAGAGCCACCCCAAAGAAAGAACTTATTCAAGACAACTTGTAGGTCTCATGGGAATATTTTCAAGGTTATAGTGGACTTTGGATCCACTGAGAATATAGTGTCCACTGAGATGGTGGAGAAATTGAAGTTGAGAAGGATACCTCATACCACACCTTATAAGGTTTCCTGGTTGAACAAGGGTCAACAAATAGTGGTAGATGAGTAAACTATGGTTGAGTTTGAGATTGGGGAATATAATGACAAGTTCCTATGTGAAATATTGCATATGGATGCATGCCATCTACTCCTAGGACGTCCATGACAGTATGATGTCAAAGAAATATATGATGGAGAGAAGAACAATTATGTCATCACTAAGCTAGGAAAGAAATTCCAAATGGATCCATTAAAAGAACCCAATGAAGAGAAGCATGTGGGGAAAAGTGTGATATTATTGAGTGGTAAAGAGTTTCTAAAGGCCATGAAGGAGGAGAAAGGAGCCTGTTGTGCAGTAGTGATCAAACCAAAGGAGGAAATTAAGGAGAAATTCTATTTGCCACCAGAGATACAAGCTTTGTTGGAAAAGTACCATGACATAGAAGATAATGGTTTTCCAAGTGCCTTACCACCTATGAGGGATGTGAGTCATCAGATTGACCTCATTCTTGGAGAAAATTTTCCAAAAAAAGTAGCATATAAGATGACACCAAGCCAAAATGCATAGATAACAAAATAGATCCAAGATTTGTTGGATAAGGGGTTCATAAGGAAGAGTTTGAGCCCATGTGTTGTGCCAATAGTACTTGCACCTAAAAAGGATAGAAAATGGAGGATGTACATGGACTCTAGCACTATAAACAAGATCACAATCAGATATAGGTTCCCAATGCCCCAGATAGAAGACTTGACAGACAATCTTCAAGGTTCTTGTTACTTTTCTAAGGTGGACTTGAAGTCAGGGTATCATCAGATAAGAGTGAGGCCAGGAGATGAGTGGAAGAAAACTTTTAAGACTAATGAGGGTCTGTATGAGTGGCTATTAATTCCCTTTGTCCTAAGTAATGCACCTAGCACATTCATGAGGCTCATGAATGTTGTGCTAGCAGAGTTCATTAGTAAGTTTGTAATAGTTTACCTTGATGATATTTTGATCTTTAGCAGGTCCAAGGAGGAGCACATGAAGCATTTGGAGATGGTATTAAGGAAGCTACATCAAATGAAGTTGATGATAAATCAAGAAAAGTGTGAGTTTCTCAAAACTAAACTAGTTTACCTTGGTTTTGTGGTTGCTAATGGATGTATGAAGATAGACCCTGATAAAGTTAACTCCATTTTGGAATGGCCTACACCTAGGTCGATAAGGGATGTTAGGAGTTTCCATGGGTTGGTGGTATAGGAGAACACCTAGGCTAACCTCCATATTTGTATTTTTTTGGCTTGTACTTGACATTGGCCAAGTGGTGCAGGAGCACCTAGGTAAGGCTCTTTGATAACCTAGGGTTTCTAGAGTTTGTTTGCTTTGTAGTGGTTCTATCCAAACCACTAGTTGAATAATAGGAATAGAGGTGTCCTAAGGTGTGTTTTGGGTCTTTAGGGAAGGTCTTTTCAAGTTTTTTTGGTCTTTTAGGAAACAAGTGCCAATTTGGACCCTAATTGCCAATGTTGTGGCAATGGTGTAAACCAAGCACATAGGGGTAAAATTTAGAAAGAGAGTGTTTAAGTACCTAAGAGAGGTAAGAATGGTCTACCTAAGTCCATTATGATGTGTTCATGGTCTTATAACAAAGTTTAGAATGAATTTCCTAAAATTGTGGAAAGTTGTCAAAATTGCCAATGTTGTAATTTGACAACATTGACAACAATTGTGCAAGAAGAGCATTTTTGATGAAATGGTTATTGTAACTATCTAAAACCATCAAATTAGTGATGGGGAAAAGCATAAGAGGCCTTCCTTGACCTGTAAGCAAGGTTGGTGAACATTTTGAAAATACAAGATATTCTGTGTGTGCATTTTCAGAGTAAATTCAGTGTGTTTTCTTATTTTCAGTAGATAGATGGATTAGATCTCAGTCTGCATCCATTGATTAATGTAGGGTAGGTTAATTTGAGATTCTATGTGGAGTTATTTTGAAAATTTGTATTGTTTATATTATTTTTTGTTAAATTCTTTGTCTTTTACCCTATCGCTGGTCTAAACCAGGCAAGTTGGACAAATGGGGTCTTAACTCAACTTGCCACCATAGATTCTATGTGGGATCTTGGCATGGGTGAGAAGACTCCATGTAAATTATTTGTAGAAAATGAGGGGCCAAAGAAAGTAGTTTTTCTATTTTTGCAATGATGCCCTAGGTGAGCCTGCTGTGCATGGCTAGGGACTAAGAAACATTGCAAGTGATGCAAGGAGAGTTGAATGCATTGGTAGTTTCAACTAGAGCTCATGGAGGGATAGAGTAATGTATGTAAGACCCCCAATTAAAAGGATAAGGTTGGAGGAGTTGTTTGGTGGATTGAAAGAACAATTTTGTGTTCAGACTATCAAAAAGCCATAAAACCCTGATTTCTAGGCATGATAGTAGGAAGGGTTGTACGGACAACTTGAGGATTGGAGACCTTGAAAATCTCAAATTTCTTGACAAAGGGTGTTTGAATCCTAAACCATTTTGGAGGCTTATGTGGGAATATTTCAAGTTATCTGCAAATTGGCAAGAAAAAGGCCTAATTGGCTTATAGCCCTATTTGGGGTAAGAAAGGTGCTTTGTGGAACACTCGATGGTTATGTGTTTGTGGATGGTGTATGTAGGGGTTCAAATGGAACTAGTGGAGGTCTTGATGATGTATCCTTCCATGGAGATAAGTTCTAAGAGGAATTGAGACAATTCTTGGAGATTGAGACTAGGGAAGACCTAGTTAGTTTGTGATGTAGAATGGAGTAGTTTTGATGAATACTATTGGTGTACACTAGGTGAAAGGTTAGGATCTTGTATCAAGATACCTAAGGAGAGTAGGGTTTAGCATAGAACCCTAATAGGTCACTAAATTGACCTAAGAAGACCTTAGAGGAGAATAGGGTAGAGAGCAAGCCTAGGTGTGTTACATCAAAGTGGTATCAGAGCCCTGAAAGATTTGGGATTGTATATGTCAGAGGTGGAATCTTTTGGCTCCACAAACATGGTTACAAATGTAGAGTTGTCTAGGGACATGGATGAGAAAAAGGAGAGGAATAGACTCCTTGAAGAGGCCCTAGCAAAGATGAATCAAAAACTACAAGAAGTAGTGGATGCAAGAGACCAAGGTAGAGAAGGTGAAACAAGTGATAGAGGGAAACAGAAGGTTGAAGAGGATGATATTATCCCTGGACCAGACCCTATGATGGAGTAGGAACCATTCTTGAAATCCATCAAGGCATTGGGTGGTAAATCCTTAGAAGGCATCCCATTGTTTAGTGAGAAAATGGATATTGAAATAATGTTGGAGTGGATTGAAGGGATGGAGAATCACTTCGAGTGTGAAGGCATAACAGATGTACAAAAGGTTAAGGTGGCTAAGTCAAGGCTTGGGGGATCATCCTTAACATGGTGGAAATATCTGCAAGATGAAAGAGTCAGACTTGGGAAGCAACCTATAGCAAATTGGCAAGCAATGGTAAATAAGATGAAAGAGAACTTTTTACTAGAAGACTATGAGATCCAACTCCATAGAAATAGACAAGGATTGAAGTAGAAATATATGGATGTAGCCTCCTATACAAAGGAGTTTCAAAGACTCTATCTTAGGTCAAAGAAACAAGAAGAAGATCCAATTAGAGTGGCTAGGTATCTAGGTGGGTTGAAGTGGAACATCCAAGAAGAGATTAGCTTGTGGACCCCCACTACTGTTTAGAGATGTCAACAGCTGGCTCTTAAGGTTGAAGAGAAGAATAGGAAGAAGAGTGACTCTAATCTAAAGGGAAGAGGTAGAGGGAGAGACCAAATATGACAGAGAGGAGGTTACCAAGGTAGGGGCAGTGAACAAATAAATCAAGGTGAAAACAGATTGACAGAGCACACCAATGAATCCACACCAAGAGGTGGTTATGGCAGACGTAGAGGTAATTAGAGTGGATCCAATAGGGGAAGAGGAGGTAGAAGAAACTCCTATTTTTTAAATATGAAGTGCTACAATTGTGGGTAGACTGGTCATCTAGCATATAGGTGTCCTGACAAGCCTACTGCATCTAATAGTGACAAGAGAGTAGCTTATGTTCAAGAAGACACTTCTAGTGTCAAGGCACCTGATGTTGATCATATAGACTCTTATATGGGTGAGAATCTGATGTTTAGAAGGGTATTAATTAGGCAGCCAGTGAAGGATGAGCCTAAGAAAAGGAGGGCATTATTTAGGATCAGATGTAAGATCCTTGGAAAATTCTGCAAGGTGATAGTAGACTCTAGATATACTGATAATATCATATCAGAGGAGGCAGTTACTAAGTTGAAATTAACCAAGATACCCCATGTGAACCCTTACAAGGTGACTTGGCTTGATAAGGGACAAAGTGTGTTAGTAAATGAGAAAACATGGGTAGAGTTCTCTATAGTAGGCTACAAGGATAAGTTACTTTGTGACATCCTTCCAATGGATGCTTGCCACTTGTTGTTAGGAAGACCCTGGAAATATGATAGAGAGGTAGTGTATCATAGAAAGGAGAATTCCATATCCTTTAAGAGGAATGGCAGGAAATTTAAAATATAGTCTTTGTTGGAGGATGAAGAGTCATAGTCTAAGGCTCCTACTATGTTATTTTGTAGTGGAAAGGAGCTTCCAAAAGACATTAAGGAAGAGGAAAATGCAGGGTATGGCATTTTGTTAAAGCCCAAGGAGGAAGAGAATATAGTTAAGGAGATAGTACCCAAGGAGATTCAGATTCTACTTGATAAATACAGTGACATAGTCAATGATGGGACTCGTGCAACTTTGCCTCCTAAAAGGGTGATTAGTCATCAAATTGACTTCATACCTAGTGTCTCATTTCCTAATAAAGAAGCTTATAAGCTAACCCCTTATCATAATTTAGAGGTAGATAGACAAGTCCAAGAATTGTTGGACCAAGGCTTGATTAAAAAGAGTATCATCCCATGTGCAGTCCCTGTGGTGTTAGCATCAAAGAAAGGTTGAAAATGGAGGCTATGTACTCATTTGAAGGAAATTAATAGAATCACCATAAAATACAGGTTCCCAATACCCATGATAGAGGACCTTATGCATTGTCTTGGAGGAAAATTTACTTTACCAAATTGGATTTTAAAAGTGGTTACCATCAGATAAGGGTTAAGGAGGGAGATGAGTGGAAGACAACATTCAAAACAATTGATGGGTTGTATGAATGGCTTGTGACACCATTTTGCCTCACCAATGCTCCCAGCACATTCATGAGGCTCATGAATGAAGTTCTTAAGGACTTCATAGGTAATTTTGTAGTGGTCTATCTTGATGACATATTGATCTATAGAAAAACAAAGGAAGATCACATTAAGCATGTTGAATCAGTGTTGAAGAAGTTACATGAAGAGAAACTAGCCATTAATTTGGAAAAAGTGTGAGTTTCTCAAGAAAGAGCTTGTCTACTTGGGATTTGTGCTATCCAAGGGGTCTTTGAAGATGGACCAAGACAAGGTGTCAGCTATACTAAATTGGCCACCACCTACATCAGCAACTGAGGCAAGGAGTTTCCATGGTCTAGCTCAATTTTATAGGAAGTTCATTAGGAATTTTAGTGGTATTTGTGCACCATTGTTGGAAACTATTAAGGGTGGAAGTAAGGCTAAGTTTAGATGGAACTTAGAAGCTGGGAAGTCATTTGAGATGTTGAAAAGGCAAGTAGCTACATAACCTATCCTAACATTGCCTAGTTTTGATAAGTTATTCACTATTGAATGTGATGCAAGTGGCATAGTAGTAGGAGGTGTGTTAAGTCAAGAAGGTAGACCAGTGGCCTTCTTTAGTGATAAGATGAATGAAGCTAAGAAGAAATACTCTTCTTATGACCTAGAATTATATGCTCTAGTGCAGTCATTAAGAAAGTGGAGACACTATCTTTTATCTAAGGAATTTGTGGTGTTTATTGATAATCAGGCCCTTAGCTACATCAAATCTAAAATGGATGGAATATCTCCAAGCCTTTACATTTACCATTAAGCATAAGAAGGGTCAATTGAAAAAGGTTGCTGATGCACTGAGTAGAAGACTTTTGATAGTCCAAGAAGTTCAGTTGAATAGTATAGGCATAGAGAGTTCTAAGGACCTCTATCAAGTAGATGAAGATTTTGGAGAGGCATATCAAGTGTGCCATTATTTTCAGAACCACTTCCATAGAAAATTCTCTGAGTTCACATTGTAGAATGGACTTCTATTTAGAGGAAATCAGTTATGTGTGCCAAGGGGTTCTATGCAGATGAATCTCATACAAGAAAAGCATAATGGATCTATGAGCGGACACTTTGGGGTGAACAAGACCTTGGAGTTAGTACAAAGGTTCTATCAATGGCCTAAGATGACAAAGGCTGTCACTAAATATGTGGAACAGTGTGTAGTATGCATGAATGCAAATGGAGGTAGCAGCAGTGAAAGCTTGTATCAACCCTTACCTATCCCAAATAGACCTTGGGAGTGTGTGAGCATGGACTTCATAGTGGTTCTACCAAAAACTAAGCAAGGATATGATAGTATATATGTAGTAGTTGATAGACTTAGCAAGATGGGGCATTTCATTCCATGCAAGACTACTAGTGATGCTAGTCACATAGCTTATCTATTCTTTAAGGAAGTTGTAAGGATTCATGGACTACCCTTAAGCATTGTATCTGATAGGGATGTTAACTTCATGAGCCATTTTTGGAAACCATTATGGAATAGATTGGGTACAAATTTATCTTTTGGATTAGCATACCATCCTTAGACTGATGGTCAAATGGAGGTGGTCAACAGGGTGCTGGGTAACCTATTGAGGTGCCTAACAAAATAATATGGTCAGACATGGGATCTAGTCATACCTCAGGCTGAATATACCTATAATGACAGTAGTAGTAGGATGACAAAGAGAAGCCCATTTGAAATAGTTTATGGAATGCATCCTAGGGGATTTTGTGAGCTTAGGGATCTTGGAGGAAGGGAGTACAATAGTGGACATGCTAAATAATTCACCCACACTATGAAGGAGATCCAAGAACAGGTCAAGAAGACTATATAGGACAGTCAGCAAAAGTTGAAGAGCAAAGTGGATGAGAAGAGGATAGATATCCAATTTCAAGTAGGAGACTATTTTATGGTTCATTTGAAAAATTCAAGAATGCAAAAAGGAGTTCCTACTAAGTTGCAAATGAAGATAATAGGCCCATGCAATGTCCTAGAAAGTATGGGGCTAATGCCTATAAGGTAGACTTACCTTCTAAATTAAATATCTCTTCTACTTTTAATGTGCAGGACCTAGTTCAGTTTAAAGGTCCATTGACTGAGCTCAGTCAACATAATCAAGGAGTTCAGAGTGATGTCAACACTGACAACCAATAATTGACAGCTGAGGGAGTTTTGGATTCAAGAGTGCAAAAGACAACTAGACACAAGGTGTATATGGAACACCTTATCTAGTGGAAAGATAGACTTGAATTAGAGGCTTCATGGATTGCAAAATCTAACTTCAATAATTTGGTCATTCTTGACTCTTTATTGTCTACAGGAGTGACTCAACTTTCCCTTTTTGGGGGAGTATGGTGCAAGAGCATCTAGGTAAGGCTCTTTGTTAACCTAGGGTTTCTAGAGTTATTTTGGCTTGTAGTGGTTCTAGCCAAACCAATATTTGAATAATAGGACTAGAGGTGTCCTAAGGTGTGTTTTGGGTCTTTATGGAAGGTCTTTTCAAGTTTGTTTGGTCTTTTAGGAAACAAGTGCCAATTTGGACCCTAATTGCCAATGTTGTGGCAATGGTGTAAAACAAGCACATAGGGGTCAAATTTAGAAAGAGAGTGTTTTAGGACCTAAGAGAGGTGAGCATGGTTTACCTAAGTATATTATGATGTGTTCATGGTCTTAGAACAAAGTTTAGAATGAATTTCCTAAAATTGTCGAAAGTTGTCAAAATTGTCAATGTTGTCATTTGACAACATTGACAACAATTGTGCAAGAAGAGCATTTTTGATGAAATGGTTATTGTAACTATCTAAAACCATCAGATTAGGGATGGGGACAAGTATAATAGGCCTCCCTTGACCTATAAGCAAGGTTGGAAAACATTTTGAAAATACAAGATATTCTGTGTGTGCATTTTCAGATTAAATTCAGTGTATTTTATTGTTTTTAGTAGATAGATGGATTAGATCTCAGTCTGCATGCATTGATTAATGTAGGGTAGGTTAATTTGAGATTCTATGTGGAGTTATTTTTCAAATTTGTATTTTTTATCTTGGTTTTGTTAAATTCTTTGTATTTTACCCTGTCGCTAGTCTGAACCAGGCAGGTTGGACAAATGGGGTCTTAACTCAACTTGACACCGTAGATTCTGTATGGGCTCTTGGCATGGGTGAGAAGACTCCATGTACATTATTTGCATATAAGGAGGGGCCCAAGAAATTAGTTTTTCTATTTTTTCAATGATTCCCTAGGTGAGCCTATTGTGCATGGCTAGGGACTGAGAAACATTGCAAGTGATGCAAGGAGGGTTGAATGCATTGGTAGTTTCAACTAGAGCTCATGGAGGGATAGAGTAATGTATGTAAGAACCCCAATCTGAAGGAGAAGGTTGGAGGAGTTGTTTGGTGGATTATAAAGAACACTTTTGTGTTCAGACTATCAAAAAGCCCTAAATCCTAGATTTCTAGGCATGATAGTAGTTAAGGGTTGTACGAACAACATGAGGATTGGAGACCTTGAAAATCTCAAATTTCTTGATAAAGGGTGTTTTAATCCTAAACCCTTTTGGAGGCTTGTGTGGGAAAATTTCAAGTTATCTGCAAATTGGAAAGAAAAAGGCCTAATTGGCTTGTAGCCCTATTTGGGGTAAGAAAGGTGCATTGTGAAACACTCGATGGTTATGTGTTTGTGGATGGTGTATGCAGAAGTTCAAATGGAACCAGTGGAGGTCTTGATGACCTATCCTTCGATGGAGCTAAGTCCTAAGAGGAATTGAGACAATTCTTGGAGATTGAGACTAGGGAAGACCTAGTTAGTTTGTGATGCAGAATGGAGTAGTGTTGATCAGTACTATTGGTGTACACTAGGTGAAAGGTTAGGATCTTGTTTCAAGATACCTAAGGAGAGTAGGGTTGAGCATAGAACCCTACTAGGTCACTAAATTGACCTATGAAGACCCTAGAGGAGAATAGGGTAGAGAGAAATCCTAGGTGTGTTACATCACCAAGTCAAGGTAGTGTGTTTAGTTAGACCTTAGAATGTCATTGCATTGTAGACTAGGTGAGTTAGTCATTAGGACTAAGGTCACCAAAATGGTCATTTTTAGTAGTTTTTTAATTTTCTTAGGCTTAGAATCTTAGTGATGGATTTGAGATTTTAATGTGTCCTAAACACATAAATATTATCATAGAGATGCTTGGAGGCCATTAATGAAGTTGGTTCCTCGAGATATAGAGGATAGAGGCCCTAAAACTTAGGAAGTTGGCATAATGGCAAAGATGCCAAAAGTTGTTAAAATGTTGTCATGACAACATTTGCAAATGTTGCATGCAACTCGGATACTTTGGATCCCGATATAAAATAAGAGTGGGAAATTGACCAATAGGTCCTAGAAACATGGAATATGAAATCTAATGTATGGAGGCTCGAATCTAGAGGATATAGTTTTTCATTGTAACAAGTTTGATATAGTGAATATAGCTCTACAACTCTGATTTTGTGAAGAAACTAAGCTTTTCAATGTGACAGTGCTATCATATGGATTGAATGCTTTGAGTTAGTGATTTTTTTGTGTTCTTAGGATAGTTCTAAGAATTTTCCATTTAGTAAGTAAGTTGATAGGAGTTATTCTAAGGTCTTAAATAAATTGTTTACAGTTTAGGGAGTTCACTGGTTCTGTCCTGACCAGTTTGTCATTTCATGGCTCCCCCATGAAATCTAACCATGGGATTTTCCTAAGGCTAGGTGGATGTGTTAGGGGAGTCATTAGACTACACATATGTATAGGTAGGAGTCTTGTGGAGTCAAGTTTCTATTTTTAGTACCAAGCCCTAGGCAAGCTGACAGTGCCTGGTTAGAGGTTTGGAGGTGAAGAATGGAGCATTTCATGTGGGGAAGGAAAGTATAGTATAGGAAAAGTGTAGTGCTAGGTGGGATATGACTTAATTTTACTTTTTTGAGAGATTTGTGAACTCACCAGTCCATTTGGTCAAGTTTTGAGTGAGAAATCAATAAGGTCCTACTAATTAGGCCTATTAGCCCTATTGGTCCTAGATAATAGGAACCCTATGTATGGAGGAATTAGGAAACTAAAAATTTCAAAACCCTTTGTAAAATCTAAAATTGTATCTGAATCAGGGATTATTTTTTCATGATTTTTGGGAAAGTTTTGAAATAATTGGTAAAAGGTCTCTGGAAAAGGCTACAAGGAATTAGGCCTAATTAGGCTTCCTAGGGTCTAAAACTTGATCTTGACTAAAAAGGGTTAAGAGATCCATCAAAATGGAGTCAAATGGGAACATATGGAAGGTTTCCAACATGCTTAAAATCCCTGTAATGATTCATGAATGCTAGTGTGGAGTTGCCACTTAGATCCTTCTAAGTGTAAGAGAAGAAGTGAAGAATCTACATGGTGTTAGTCTTTCAAGGTGAAGCACAAAGTGTTTGGCTCTTGAAGAGGAGCTAGAGAAGGCCTTAGTAAATCATCTATGCCTTTGGAAGATCCTACTAAAGGTTAGGATTCTAATAGAGACAAGCTAGGTCTCTTGGTAGATGTGCAAGCAAGCCTTGTAACATCATACACCATATTGGTATTAGAGCTTGATTAAGATCAGGCTTGTGGTGGATGTTTCAACCTACTGAATTAGTGGGAGAGAATATAGTAGTGGGATCAGTAGAAGTTAAAACCATTATGAATAACACTGAGTTAGCCAAAAAGGTAGAAGAAGAAGAAGAAGAAGAAGAAGAAGATAACAAGTTGCTAAGAGAAAGATTGTCTCAAATGGAGCAACTCTTGGGTGAAGTTGAAGAAAAAGCTGATAAAGTGAAGGATAAGATAGAATAGAAGGAGGAAGAAGAAGAAAGGGAAAAAGGACTGGAATTGAAGGAGGAAGCTCCAACACCTAACCCTGTTATTTTTTAAGAACCCTTCTTGAAAGAACTAAAGGACTTAAGTGGCAAAGCTTTGGAGGGTATACCACTATTTGGTGGACAAATGGATCTAGATTTAGTTTTGGAATGGATTAACAGTATAGAAAACCATTTCAAATGTGATGGTATAATAGAGGCCCAAAAAGTGAATGTGGCCAAATCTAGGTTGAGAGGCTCAGCCCTCACATGGTGGAAGTTTGCTAAAACTAAAAGGGAGAAATAAGGAAGGAGTCCTATAGTCACATGGAAGGGCATGGTGAGAAAGATAAAGCAGACTTACTTTCCTAATGATTATGAGGTTCAGTTACATAGAAGAAGACACAATCTTAGACATAAATATTTGGATGTCCAAGCATACACCAAAGAATTCCAAAAGTTGTGTTTGAGATCACAAGTGGTGGAGGATGAAAGCATCAAACTAGAAAGGTTTTTGAATGGACTCAAGTGGTCTATTCAAGAAGACATGAGTCTTGTGAACTTCAAAACCATCCGATAATGTTATCAAATGGCCTTGAAATAGAGGAGAAAGGCAAAAGAAAACAAGAACAAACCTCCGAAGGAAGAGGTAGAGGAAGGGATAGTAGAGGACCAAGAGGTGGCTATGGTGGAAGGATTTCAGAATCAAGGACTCAAGGAGAAGTCAAATATACTGAACAATAAGAGGTAATCTCTAGTAGAGGTGGTAGAGGAAGGAACTCTAATTTTAGAGGAAGAAGTGGTGGACAAGGAAGAGGCAATTACTTTGCCAATATGAAATGTTATCATTGCAATCAAATGGGACACCCTTCCTATAGGTCTCTAGAGAAGGGTAGTACTTCTCAAGGAGGTAGCAAGAGGACTAATCTAGTTCATGAGGAGAAAAATGTAATAGAGACACACCTTGAGGTACCATTGAATTCAGAAGAAGGTGAGAACCTCATGATGAGGAGAACATTGATCAAGGAGCCAGTTAAAGAGGAGCTAAGCCAAATAAGGTCCCTATTTAGAATCAAATGCAAGGTGATGGGGAAAGTGTGTAGAGTCATTATTGACTTAGGGTCCACTAACAACATTGTGTCAGAAGAAGTAGTCAGCAAGCTAAGCATGAAAAGGATACCCCACACCCATCCTTACAAGGTCACATGGCTCAATAAGGGACAATGTGTCTTAGTAAATGAGCAGGCTTGTGTGGAGTTTTCTATAGGGAGATACAAGGACAAGGTTCTATGTGATGTATTGCCCATCGACGCATGTCACTTTCTCCTAGGAAGGCCATGGAAATTTGATTGCTAAGCTATCCATGATGGGGTGAAGAAATCATATACATTCAAGAAGGAAAAAGTGAATTTCAACATTTAATCTCTGTTAGAGGATACATAAGTGAAGATAGAAGGTCCTAATGTAATGATGGTTGGTGAAAAATACTTCTTAGAAGCCATGGAAGAAGGATAAGGAGTTGTCTATGCATTGGTTCTAAGGCCAAAAGAAAAGATTGAAGACAAAGGAGACAAGAAACTAGAGATACCTAAGTAGATACAAAGCATATTGTAGACTTATGAAGGTGTTGGTTGTATTTTGTGTTTTGCCCTGTTCCTTGTCTTGTTCTCTGAAAATTTCAGGGTTTTCGTGCTAATTCCTTGACAAAATCCTGAAAAACCCTGCAAAATCATAAACCCTAAGGCCTAATGTTGAACAATGTATCTTAAAAACCCTCAGCCATGTCTTATATTCCTTCATTACCTTTTTCGAGTCACTTAAGGCATCTGCTATTTAAAAAGTTAAGTCAGGTCGCTTGTTCGCATGAATCAAAAGGAATATGCCAAATGATCTCCTGATTTTTCTTTTGCCTTGTGTCACTTAGTCTCGTGAAAAAATAGAATATTCTATAAGTGTCTCCAGACTTAGCGATCTTCCTTTGGTCGGGTTGTCGCCTGATATTGTGTTATGAAGTATTAAAGAAAGAATGGGACCCACCTCAGTCGGGTGATCGCATGAAGTTAAGGCAAGTCAACAAAATGTCTTCCAACCTTGCACCTTCCTTCATGTCGCGTGATCGTTTGATCCACCCATACAAAAAGTTAAGGTTTCACTTCAGTCGCGTGGTCTCATGATATTTAGCAGTTAAGAGATAACAGTCACGACCATGCGACTGACAGTTATATGTTATGTGATTTCCCTCAGTCGGGATGTCGCCAGATTAGAAGGATTACTCAGATTCTCAGAATGCATAAAGTGGACGAAGTAAAAGATGACATCTGTCAGATTGCTATCGGTTGTCGTGTGATCGCTTGATGAAGAAAGAGGATCAAGCGATAAGGAGACTTAAGGCATTATACCCCTGGTCGTGAAGTCTCGTGATATTTTAAGGGTATGACAAGATGTGAAGCGATTAAAAGACAGTCGTCCGATGAACAAGTGCCAAAATCTGACGGTGGTCGCTAAGTCGGATGATAAGAATGTCTCAGGTAAAAGGTACTCATGACTAAGTGATTAAGGTATGTCACGAAGTCGCTGGAAACAGAGAAAGGATACATTCCCAGTAAAAGGTTAAGTTGTGTATATCACCCGACTCAACGACTAAGGGATTGTAGTGATGTATTAAAAAAGAAAAAGGCATCCGGCAACTTGGCGATTACTGAGAAATGATAAGTGTAAAGGTTTGTCGCGTAGTCTGGAGATAAACATTGAGTTAAGGTTAACCCTACGCGACTAAGATTTTCACGCAGTCGCCTGATCGCTAGCAGACTTGG
>MU226073.1:15096-34272 GCA_018584345.1 Thuja plicata
ATCATGTACTAGGACCCCTAGGAAGACCCCATAACCCTTTTTGACCCATTTGAATGCTCATGTGTGTCCTAAGGGGTTGTATGACCCCTTGGGACACACTTGAGCCTTCAAATGGGTCAAAAATTGTCATGGGGTCTTCCTAGGGGTCCTAGTACATGATTAGGCATACTAGGACCCCTAGAAAGACCCCATGACCCCTTTTGACCCATTTGAATGCTCAAGTGTGTTCTAAGGGCTCTTAGGACCCCTTAGGGCATACTTGAGCATTCAAATGGGTCGAAAGGGGTCATGGGGTCTTCCTATGGGTCCTAATATGTGATAAGGCATACTAGGACCCTTAGGAAGACCCCATGACCCCTTTTAACCCATTTGAATGCTCAAGTGTGTCCTAAGGGGTCTCTCTCTCCTTCTCTTTCTCTATGTGGGAACTATAGAGAGAGAGAGAGAGAGAGATAAATATATAATATTAATATGATATTAATTTTAATATAATAATATTAATATAATATTAATATTAATATACTATTAATATTGTTTAAATAAAATAGTAATACATAAAGTAAAATAAACATTCAAAATAGGATGAAAATGAAAAGCTTGAATCCAAATTTGGGCGGGAAATATCGGACATCCGGTAATATCGAATATCCAATATTATCAGATATCTTATATGCTCCACTAGTATATTAAACATTTTATACAAGTACCTTCAACATAACCAATACACACCAAAATTCAATTGCTAGTATTCTTACCTATTTTTTTATATGTTCTGAACCACATAATTTATGCTAAAATCTCACACTTAGATATTGTAATATTTTTTCAAGCCTTTTTTCCTGCGGCAATAAAAGGCTTAGGAGAAACAGTCAGAAATCATTCCTCTTGCATCGGTATGACTGCAAGGATGACCATTATATGTTCTGATAGCTCAGCGTTAAAACTCTCTTGAAGAAATAATGTAATAAACACTACTTCGTCTCTTGTTGTCAAGAGAGGAATGTCGCACGGTCCACATTATTTACGATGCTGATTTTTATTAAATGCAGCGCAAACTGAAAAGATGGAGAAGGAGAATACATTCTTTCATTATGTTTCTAAATTTGTTCACACAGACAAAATCTGCTCATGTCATATGAAATATAATCCCATTTAGTATACAATAAATGAAGTCTGTTAATTATGAGCAATGAACATTATCTTCCCAATACAAATGATAAATTTTAAGGAAGGGTAAACCTTTTGCATTAAGAATGGTGTTTAATGTAGGGTTTAAGGACATGTGATCTGCTATCTGTGCTTGTTCAACACCCATCTATCATTATTACACAAGTCTAAACTTACTACATCATAGTCTTTAATTGTCGCAGGGACATGCCTCCACGTACAAGAAAGCAGCATCAGGCTCTACAACAATGGCTAAAAATGCAAGAATTTTCACCTTGTTCCCCACATTCTTTCGCCATGCCATATGCCCACCCCATACACTATACAAAACCATTCTCATGTATGGATGGATGAATGGATGGTTCCCAACAGAGAAATTATTGGAGATATATAATTAACAATTGTAGGTCTTGAGAGAAGGGATGTGTCTCTTCCATTGAAAATGGATTTGTTTATGCAAAGCTTTTAGAAAAATTAAAATTTTAGCAAGAAATTTGAAATTATAAGACCTATACTTAGTGAAATTTGAAATTGAAAATCAAATCAGAGGGTATTGTGGAGGAGGAAAAAATTCTTCTGCCCATGGATTCAAACTGGCAGTCATGGCTACCAACAATTGTTTTGCCTGCAATCCTCAAAACACACCACTCTGCGATGGAAAATTCATATTGGAAAAAAATGAAAGAATGAAGAACCTAACTCTGAAAGCTTTGGCAGAAACAAAAGGGTTCCAAGTGCCCTACTTGGCAGTGCTGCTATTTTTTTGTCAAGTCCTGAAAAAAATAATGTTTCATCCTAATTACAGGCAATATTGAGTCCTAGGCAATTTTTCAGAGAATGTTTAATTTAATTAATTTTATTGAGACGTGTTGTACAATGAAAGAAAGACTAAAAATATATCCTTTTATTATCTAAAGAATTAGTAATGAAAAAACTTAATTAAATTTAGGGTTTTAATGTTTTCACAATGAAAATGTTGAATGCAGCCACAAGCAGCAATATATTATTACTGATGTTGGATATGCAGAAATGAGGAAAATGACCAGCGGGTTTCGATTTATGCCACAGATTTTGCGTACACAATTTTTTTGGGTACCCGATAGTTTTGGTTACCCAAAAAAATTAGGTACCCGATTAGGCTTGTGCTTTGGTGTCAGGTTTGCCTAGGTGTACTAACACCCAAGCCTACTAAAAAGTCAACAAGCGCTTTCATGCGCTTTTGGATGAGTGAAAAGTGGATTTTTTTACATCATCACTTTTTGGCCCCTCATGATCTTGCACATACCCTACCCTCTCATCAGCTTCTCCAAATAACACCATTTGATTATTTCCCTGACCTTCAGCTTATGCCTCCTTTTGCATTTGCCTTTTTAATCTCCGAAAATACTTGCCATGCTCTGTTATTACAACTTTGGCTAAGCTTTTCCTATCCTGCACCATTTTGTGCCATGTTTTCTTTTTCTTCTTGGGTGGCTCTCTAGTAGAAGTAGCCTCTTCACCAGCCTCTTCTTCTTCTTGGTGATGTTCTTCCTATTGTTCTTGATGCTCCTAATCATGCAGTGCAACAAAAAGAGTAGATCCTTGGGATTGTGCATCTTTAGCAGTGAACTGTGGTACTTGTGTCATTAATGTATCATAATACTTAAGCATCTCCTACATTCTCTGTAAGTATGGGAGGTCAGGGAAAAAACCAGAAAAAGTCTTATCTGATTCTTTCCAATCAGCTTCTACCCTGAGAAGATCTTTCCACTTACTTCTCTCATGAACTTCATTCCTATCCAACTTATTTTTCACAATATCTTCATCATCCAGTGGCTCATGATCTCTAATTTTTTGCCAAGGAGTCATAGACTTCAATGTTGTTTTCACAAACTGTTCTGGATCACAGAACCTAGCAATTGTTGGAGACATTCTATACTACTTTAGGAAATTATTGATAAGATCAAAGACTCTCTTCCCAATAGAGAAATCAAAACCCACCCATAACCTAGGGACAAAAGTACCCTTTTTATGTCCTTCTAAAAACTCTTTGTCAACCCAAGTAATCTGCCAAACAAATTCTAAGAAGAAAACCCTAAGAGGGACAAACTTAGGGAGAATGTGAGGTGGTTGTGTACAACCATATACCCTTATGATAGTAATATAGTCAAAGAATAAAAAATCATCCTAGTTGTGAGTAATTGGCCAACTTTGAACAAATTCCTAAGGTCTTAAGACTCTTCTAACCTCAATTGGAAGCCTCTCCCTATTTGTCCCTAGTAAATAATCCAATTACAAAAGCATACAAAATATGAATTCATGGATGAACTATCCCATACATGGGTCCACCTTGGGATTGGCACACTGATGCCATATTCTAAAATAAAAAATTAAAGCTCTTTATCCATGGAATCCCTATTAAAATATAGAATCATACACATTAAATGAGACTAATTCTTAAAGGTTGGTAGAGGGGTATCTGACTGTATTTCTACCAATGTAGCATGTATGGCTTCAACTATGTATCCCACATAGTCATAATTAGTAGTGACCTCTAGGTGTTGGATATTCATGGCCGTCATGAGCATGTCTTGGGGTATAGTTGAATCTCCAACCAAACCTAACACTGTAGTTAGGCCATATACTGTTCATTTTATATAATGGTGAAAGAGGGATAAGTCAAAAGGTGGTTTAAGGTTATCTGGGACTTTCACCAAATTCCTATCCACCCTGGGCATGACTCTGGGCATATCAAACTTTTTGATCAATTTCTCCCTTTGTTTGTAATCTGCCTAAATTTTTTCCAACTCAATCTTTGTGCATAATGCACCAGTGAGCCCAAAGATCTTTGCTACTATTCTCCTATCTATGGATACTAAGGTCTCTTTTTTTTTCTTTCTGATTACCCTAGCTACTGGGAAATAATTTTTAGCAAGTTCTTTAATAAGGCCTATATCAATGTAAATATCAGGCACAATCAACTTTTCAATATTTAGTTCCTAGGGATTGCAAATAGGAATTTCTTTGACCCTATTATTCCAGAAGTAATGAAACAGAGTATTACCAAAGAAATCTGGAGTGACAGGATTTTTGCACTGGCACCATCTATCCTTCCATTCATCCCAATTGTCATTGTTTTCTTTCAATGTTCCAGGAAATAACTCAGAAAATTCTTCCACATATCTCTTTTATGTAACTTTCTTCTTCTCACACCCCTGTGAGGCCGCACTGGTAGTAGCTTGACTCATCTTTCTCTCTCAAACTTCATCTCAAAAAACTAAGCTTTGTTTCTTTCACAGCAAAATCTTCAAGGCATGAATGAGAGT
Source organism: Thuja plicata (assembly GCA_018584345.1). Lineage (NCBI taxonomy): Eukaryota > Viridiplantae > Streptophyta > Pinopsida > Cupressales > Cupressaceae > Thuja > Thuja plicata. The sequence goes on from MU226073.1 coordinate 19,569, forward strand.
TGTACAAAATCAAGCTCAATCATTCTGATTTATAGCCACCTAATCGGTGTCTTGCCCACTTGAATGCCAAATTCTCACACTTGCAGTGTCATACAGTCATCTCTCTATAACTAATGATGCCATTAATTCACACTGTTTGATCCCTACTGGAAAAGAGTTGATAAGGCCAAATTATTGCCTTTATTTTGTATAATTTTAAATACTCTGTTCTAGTTTCTGACAAAACATTTGAGAGCCTATCCAGTCAAAACTTGTGATAAAGTCTAGATAGAACTGATAAACCATGGGTAGATGTTTGTGACATATTTTGCTAATATTATACATATAGTGCAATATTTCCACCTCACAATAGGTGTGGAATAATCATGCTCAAAATATACAGAGTATTTAAAATTATACAAAATAAAGGTAATAATTTGGCCTTATCAACTCTTTTCCAGTAGGGATCAAACAGTGTGAATTAATGGCATCATTAGTTATAGAGAGATGACTGTATGACACTGCAAGTGTGAGAATTTGGCATTCAAGTGGGCAAGACACCGATTAGGTGGCTATAAATCAGAATGATTGAGCTTGATTTTGTAAAACTCTCATTCAAACCTTGAAGATTTTGCTGTGAAAGAAACAAAGCTTATTTTTTTGAGATGAAGTTTGAGAGAGAAAGATGAGTCAAGCTACTACCAGTAATAATTTGGCCTTATCATCTGCCCCTTGGTTAATCAAATGCTTTTCCTCAAGCATTGCATCTTCTGGCAATTGACCTAAAGTCACCAAATTCAGTTCTTCCTCACCTCTGGCTCTTGAAGGAGTAGTAGAATCCTCTTGTTCTTTCCCAATCTTCCCTTCTATGATCCTCCTGTAGCCTGTCAAGTTTGGCACTGTTGATGTTATACAAGGGCCAAACGAGCATGGGCGGCTACATTGTGAGTGAACACCAGAGCTCCTACCTGATTTTCCCACCCAGCCCTATGTATTTTGGTGCTCGGTGTATAGCCACTTCAAGGTTAATGGGGCTGTGTGGTTCTGACCTTTTGAATGCCTCTGATAATCTTCCCCATCTACTTCTAGCACCGATTAAGGCTCTTTGGAAAACAAAATAAGACATGTCATATTTTGCATACACATGTGCTCTGAGTTTAAAATTTTTATCTCTGATTTCCTTTTTAATATTCCCATATGTCAGTTAGAACCAGTCCCTCAAGAATACTTCTGGTTGACTGCTCTCTACTCTTAATGGTAGGGGTTCTATTTTCTCAAGTTCTCTATAATTCTCCAGTTGTCTATCATAGTTAGCCTTGTTGTGCATCCAAGACATCAGGGCCCTTAGGTTAATATCCCCTATGTAAGGTAAGGGATTCCATTTAGTCTCTGTAGGGATGATGAAATTATGCACATACAACTCATAGAGTAGGTTTTGTTGCCAAGATGGAAGTGTCTGGTGTAAACCATAGAATTCCTAGGCTGATTTGAACTCTGCATTTACATCTTTGAGGGTCATCATCAACTAAAATAGGAGGAATTTTTCTTTTAGAAAGATGGTATAGACCCTAGGTGGAGGTCTATAAGCAATTATCTAGTCAGTCAGCTTAAGGGCATGTTCCATTCTCTATTTCTGTCTTGCCAATTGATCTTTTAATTTTGCAGTTTCCTCTCCTTTTTCTACTATTACTTTCTGCAATTTATTTTTCTCTTCTCCCCATAGAGTGGTTGTCAGCACATGCTTATTATATAACTGGAAGAGAAGTATTTGCAGAGTAATCAGACCACTATTTTCATCTTGGTTATTCTTCTTCCTTTGTTCCCTCCATAACTGCTCTAAGAATTTTATTAACCAAGTTCACTTATAGGAAACTAAAGCATTTCTTGTGCAAGCTAGCTGGTGAGTTATAGGGGTTTCTTTCTCAGGAGTTGGAACATCCTGATGACTAACTCTTGGGTCATTTTGACATACATTTGGTTCAGCTTCACACTCCTCATCCAGATTTTGAGGAATGTCTGGAATCTCTAACTGGATGGGAGAATCATCCGGAACAATATGAATAGGAGTTTCCTCCTCAAATTGTTTGGGGGAAGTGGTCTGAATTTCGGTGGGTGCTTTAGGAGTCTACCCTCTCATCCTATAACTTCTTCTTATAGGGATTTCCTCAACCTTTATGGCCTTTTTCTTACTAACCCTTTTTTTTTCTCTGCTGCAGGAGTAGTGGCTGCAGGAATAGTGGCTACAGGAACTAACTTCATTTTCTTCTTTCTTGAGACTTGAGGGTTTCGTGGCTCAACTGCAGGAACCGAAGTTTCTCCTACTAACTTCCATTTTCCTTTTGTTCAAGTAGCAGTAGGTATATTTCTCATGTGAGTGGGTAAAGGCACATTTTCTTGTAAATTTTTAGTTTCTTCCCCTTGGGTACTTTTCTCGGCAACTGGGTCAGCGGAAACTACATTATCTTGGCTAATTTGCACATTAGGGGCAATTTGAGGCTGCAGGGTTTTATGATGGACAAACTCTGCCCATGTCATAGGGGAGGCATCCCTAAGAGATCTTTCTATGAGTAATTTAATTAGGGCATGGTGAGTAATAGAGTTGTCTTTCCTTTCTGGGTTTCTTCGGCACTAATGCACAACATATTAAACAAAAAATTGACTGCATTCATTGGGATATTATGTCATACATAACTAAGAAGCTTAAAATGATGCACATGAAAATTTGAGAATTGTCCTTCACAGGTGAAATACCTGATAATGTGCATGGCCAACTCCTGATATGGTGGAGGAATGGACATCCTTTTGCATCCTTGTTTAGTGATCTCCAATGGAGGGTCTCCTGGTAGGGTGAACTGAGCCCTGGCTGACTTGGCATCGTGCGCATTGGGGTAGTATTCCCCTACTGCTGGAAAACTGGTTACTTCTACTATTTGATCCTCTATTGCAACAACTGTCAACCCTTATACCGTTGCTTGGCCTTCATAAAATTTTTTGCGAATTCTGTTGCTACTTCCTCATCAAACTCCGTCAATTTTAAGAAATATCCCAGCCATCCGTAGGCATTAAATCTACTTACTACCTCAACATAAAATAGTAAAATACCATGAACCACTGGTTCATGCCACTACAATTGGCCCCCCATTTGTGCTTACCAAATTCAACCTCTACTCTATTCTTGATAATTACCTTCTTCTCCTTTGAATTTTAGACTACCTCTTGTAAAACCACAGACCCTCTTTCACATTCTTCTGGTATTCTTGATATGAACAATAATAATGTACTTTAATAGAATGAATCATAGATATTCATGTGAGAGTGAGAGTTATGTCATGGTTTTAATACTGGGTCACATCTAGTCTAACAGTTAGGGGTTTATTTGGAATAAAGGTACAATACTTGACACTTGTGTGATGCGGCAGCTGGATTTTAATTAAGACAATACCAAAGTACAGATTTGTGGATCTTAACGAGTAAATAGAAATGACATTTTAAGAATTGGCACACTTCCCTACCCCCTACAAAATATTGACAAGTGTCCTCACTTGTCAAACTTGGCAGAAGGTACGGAACTAGATTAAGGTGGCAATGATACATTTATTGCAGTATTCGATATAACCAACGAAATATATGAGCTAAAAATGGAAATAAATTTGAAAAGCTTGTACTTGTTAATTGATCATCACACATGTTAGGAAATATTGGCAAGAGTGGAATGACAGCGTTGACAGTCAGCATGCGTCAATGCATAATCTCTTTATTGAAAGCTTAGAAATATGATGACGTGGAAGGTGGGTGGATGGAAGATTAAGAAATGAAATGGCTTGAAAAAGAAGATTGTAGAAATTGAATGGAGAATTTGAACTTTATGTAAACATAAATTTTTTATTATGGTCATGCTTCGAAGGAATTCTTATTGAAGAGTTGCAGGAAGAATGTTGACACCCTCTGTTGGAGGAAGTGTTACCTATTGATCCTTTAAAACTGGCTGGTTGGATTGCTGCAGGAAACCTTCTTTCGTCTATGGCTAGTGATACAATTTTAGCCTATGTCCATTGACTATTAGCTTGAAGTGTACAAGGTCAATTTTGGTCAACTGGACTGCTCCAATTATAAATACCATGGTTATTTCATATGGACCCAGCCATTGTGTGTGCAACTTTCCTAGTATCTCTTAGAATCTGGAATCATATAACAATGCCCAATCTCCAACTTTGAACTGCTTACTCTTAATATGGGTATCATGCCACTGTTTTATTTTCTTTTGGACAATTTCCATCCACTGCAAGGTAGACTTGCACATTTCATCCAAACAATTGAGATGCAGCAAGCGCTCTCTCTGTGCTGCAGGAAGATCAATATTTAACTCCAGCGTTGTTCTTAATATTTTGTGTTCAAATTCAATTAGTAGCATTGCTATTTTACCATATAACAGTTCAAATGGAGTGAACCCTATGGTGGTCTTCCATGTTTTTCTATATGCCCAGACGACTTCTGATAGTTTGTTGCTCCAATCTCGGCGATGCAAATGAACTGTCTTTGTTAAGATTTCTTCTATTTCCCAATTTGTTACTTCTTGTTTATTGGCTTGGGGGTGATAGGGGCTTGATTTTTGATGTCTGATATTATATTCCTTCATGAGCTCTTTTATCAGATTCAAAGTGAATTGGGTACCTTGATCAATAACAAGTTCTCTTGTCACGCCATATCAAGTAAAAATTTCTTCATACAGAAATTTAGCAACTTTATGATCTCTGGCATGCTTCATTTCTCTGACTTCGACCCATTTGGTCAGGTTATCTATGCACACCAGAATGTATGACTTCCCATTGGATGGAGGGTCTATTGGGCCAATAAATCCCATGCCCATTTATCAAAGGGTGTTACCACCACCTGTGGGCTTAAGGGCATTTCATCTGATCTTGTTGGTCGGCCCATTCTTTGACACTTGTCACACTTCCTTGTATAACTGGTTGCATCTTTGTGAAGTGTAGGCCAGTAGTAGCCAGTTGTTAAAATATTCTCTCCTATTCTTTTGGCTGCAAAGTGCCCTCCACATGGTTCATTATGACATGCATGAAGAATGTCATATGTCTCATCTTCTCTCACACATCTCCTCATGACTTGGTCAGGTCCAGTGTAAAATAATGTGCTATCAATCCAAGAGAAACGGAAGCTTTTCTCTACAAGCAGCTTCTTATCCTTATAAGGGAAATGTGTTGGCATTTTGTTAGCTACTAGGAAATTAGTTATATCAATATACCATGGATTCTAGACAATAATATGAAATAAATGTTCATCTAGAAATGCATCATCTATCAAAGTGGTAGCTTCTTCAACATGATGAATTCTGGATAGATTATCAGCTACCACGTTTGCTTTCCCTGGCTTGTCAATGATTGTTATATCAAATTCCTTCAAAAGAAGGAGCCATCTTGCTAACCTGCCTGTGATGGCAGGTTTGTTCATGAGATACTTAATTGTTGCATGGTCAGTATGAACAAAGATAGGATAACCAGTCACATAATGGTGGAATTTGTTTAGAGCATAAACTACTGCTAGTAATTCTTTTTTAGTCATTGTATAGTTTAACTCTAGTCCATGTAGACTCTTAATGATATAATAGATTTCATTTTCAAGGTTTTTAGACTTTTGTCCTAAGAAAGAACCTACGACATAGTCTGAAGCATCTGTATGTATGTGAAATGGCAAAGTCCAGTCAGGACCCCTAAGTACTGGTGCAGTTGCCAAAAGTGACTTGAGCTATAGGAAGGATTCATCACATTATTTTGTCCAAGAAAATTTAGCTTCTTTGGTAAGTAAGTTGTACAAAGGACTAACTATTTGACTCAAATTATGGATAAACCTCCTATAATAGCGAGCATGAACTAGGAAAGATCTGACATCTTTTTTCTTAGTAGGAATAGGGAGTGTTAGAATTACCTCTATCTTCGCAGGGTCTACTTGGATTCCAGCTTCAGAGATAAAATGTCCCAACACCACTCCTTCCTGCATCATTAGAAAGCACTTTTCACTGTTGAGAGATAGGTTATGTTACTCGCATCTGATTATTACTTTCTCCAAGTTCTTCAGAGCTTCCTCAAATGTTACACTGAATGTAGTGAAGTTGTCCATGTAGATTTCCATGCAATCATGTGATATGTCAACAAAGATGTTGATCACAGCTCTCTGAAAGGTAGCAGGTGCATTGCATAATCCAAATGGTAATACTGAATAGGCATATGTGCCCCAAGGGCATGCGAATGTGGTCTTTTCCTGATCTTTGGGGGAAATTCTTATCTGATTGTATCCACTGTATCCATCCATAAAGGAAAAATATTTCTCTCTAGCCAAATTATCCAAGACCTGGTCAATAAAAGGTAAAGGAAAGTGGTCCTTCTTTGTAGCATTATTTAATTCCCTATAATCCACACATATCTGTCATTTACCTCCTTTCTTAGGTACAATGACAATTGGTGATACCCACTTGCTATCAGAGATTGGATAGATGAATCCAGCATCCAACAACTTCTGCAACTCATTTTTAACTATTTCTCTTAGTGCTAGATTTATTCTCCTTTGTGGTTGATGAAGTGGAAAGCTTCCATCACTGATGTAGATTTTGTGGGTGCAGAGTTTAGGGTTTAGTCCCTCCATATCCCCATAATCCCATGCAAAGGCTTTTTCATGCTGACTGAGGAGCTTGGTTAATAATGCCAACTGTGATTGGGATAGCTTGTTGTTTACATGCAGGTTACGACCAGAGGAAAGTCCCACTGCTATTGTTATCTCTGCCATTAACACTTTAGGCACTGGACTTCTTGCTATTTCACTTGTCAGTAATTGATCAATCATTTAAGGGTTTGTTGGAGACATACAGTAGTCATAAGTACATAGCTATAAAATAGAACTTTCTGAAACATCTTTAGCCACAATACATTCATTGGTAAGAATGCTCTGTATGACATCATCTTCCTCTTGCATCTTTAGAAAAGATTGCCTATGCAACATCATGAGCTGGGCTACTAAATTCAGCTCTTCCTCCTCATCTCCTAGGTTTGGCCAAATAGGTTCTCCCAAGTCTGGCTGTCGTTGGGCAAGATGATATAGGGATAGCTTCCTTATGGCTTGACCATTTGAAATTGTCATACTACTTGATCTGCAATTAATTTTGGCATCAGTGGTGGCTAACCAGGGTCTTCCCTAGATTACAAGATAGCCAGCAAAGTTTACTTTAGGTGATAGGATAAGAAAATCGGTAAGATACTCCAATGAATCTAAGGTTACTATCACATCTTCTATGAGACCCTCTGGAGTAACAGTTGAAATATCAGCAAGTTGTAACACTGTGGTTGTTGTTTTTAAGTCTTCTATTCTTAGCATATGCATTGTATCTTTAGTCATCACATTTATTGCTGCTCCCAAATCAACTAGAGAATTTTTCACAGTCTATCCTTATATTATCAAGTTGACTACTGGACTGCCAGGATCTGAATACTTTGGTATTCCCACCTTTCCTAACATGATATCTGCTAATTTCCCTACAACATGTACTATTTGAGTGTCTTTCTTCTTCCATCCTGGATTTTTAAGGCATGCTTCCTTAATAGCCTTTCCATAAAGAGGTATATCTTTGATAGCTTGGAACAGAGAGATCAAAATGTTCATATTTTTCAGCTGCTCAAAAATATCAAATATTTCTTCCTCTTGGGGTATAGGTTTTTCTTTGTTTAGCCTATGTGAAAAGGGTGGATTTGAAGTGTGGACAGTAGTTCTACTGGGTATATCAGTCAGCTGGCTGGTATTTGGCAGTGTGGCTTTTGGAAGTAGTGTTGTAGGAGTGTCTGTAACTTTCATGATAATAGGATATTCAGGTGTAGGCAGTGTGGTACCGAACCTCAAATGGATATCAGCTATCAAAATACTCTGTTGTAGTTTCTGACAAAATATTTGAGAGCCTAGCTAGTCAAAACTTGTGATAAAGTCCAGATAGAACTGATAAACCATGGGTAGATGTTTGTGACATATTTTGCTAATATTATACATATAGTGCAGTATTTCATAAAACCATCAGAATATATGTTCTAATATCTGGATTTAATTTGATTAAGCTTGTTGCATGAATATTTCCACATCATAACTAACTTGATAGGAGAGAAAGTGGCTGGAGAGTGGTCAACAACATTCAAGGAAGACTGTTGAGGATCAGCTATGACAGAGTGATCATCACAGCACCAGGAAACACGAATGATACAATAGAGGAGCCATTATTCCAGGATGTCAGAATGTAGTTTTTCTATATTCCCTTTGCACTTTATTATGTTGAAATGGTTGCCTGAGCTTTATTACCCACACCACGGGCTATTGCATTTCCATCTTCTTCTCTGACATGTTTTCAGCAAGATGGTTTCTTTTCTATTTTGTAATAAGTGTTCGATCCTCTATACATAGGGATTGGACTGATAGTTTGAAGTTAGATAGGAAAGTTAGAGAAAGAAGTTTTTAGAAGAAAACTGTTGTATCTTACAACAATCTATTTCAAGTTTCATGTATTATTTTTATGTAATGAGTTTTTGAAATATAATGAAGTAATTCTTGGTTTACGTTCTGTGTTAATACATTAGTAGAAACCAACCAAGGGGGCCCACATGGGAGGTGGAATAGGTTAGAATAGAATAGATTTCCTTCCAGCATTTCCAGTATTTAAGATAGAAGTTACAATTTCTTCCTACACCATCATACCTTGTGAATGTTCTTGTAGCATCTGCAAGAATAGTTATAATGGATGTTCTAGGCTGAAAGTATAGGTTTAAGTAGAGTTTGCAATTTATAGCATTCATTTCAACAAGGAGATAAATGTATAACTTTCCTACAACACTAGTGTAGGTTTCTTTTATGCATTTTTTCCTTCCTGCAGCATAAGAAGAATGACTCCTTAAGGAGCCTAGTGCACATATCATGCTGACCATTTCGAGTATACATCCTTGGGTTGAGAAGTTAAATGCACCTCATAATGAGAGAAGTAGTCCTTAGATTGAATAAACCATTCCTAAGAAAGGCCTTGAGTATGATTATTCCAATCCTATTGTGAGGCGGTTCATTTTTGGCACCGCTACCGGGGATGGTGTCAAGCTAGGAATATTTTTGAGTCATTTTTCATTCCTAGATTAGTTTTTAGATTTGTACCCCTAAACATTGCTTCACAAGCGTGAAGAATTCAATTGCATGCATCGAAGAGAAAGGTGACGAGATGAATATGGAAGATTTCTCTCAGCAGAGTCTGCTAATTTGAATGAGGAAGTTGAAGAAGTTGAGTTACTCTATGAAGATGCAAGCCCCAAATTTCCTGTAGCATCTTCCTCTAGAGTAGAACCACTTGATATAAGCAGCTTCTGACCTTTTGCAGAAATCTTGGCCAGCTTTCTAGATAATTCTGGTCCGAATCCACCTATTGTTAACAATCCAGTAGCTAATGCTCCTTTCCAACAACAACCCCATAATCAAATGCCTCTAGTAATGGCACACCCTACTTTCCTATTTTCTCATCCAAGCCTTATAAACAATGTTAATCTCAAAAATATATGTACAACTGCTCTTCCAAAGTTTTATGGTCTTATAATAGAGGATCCTGACACTTTCTTGTTTGAGTTTGACATACTCTGTCAAAGCTTCGACTATGATACCGATGCCCATAAGCTCAAGTTGTTTCCTGTAACACTCAAAGAGTCAGCCTTACGATGGTTTATGGGCTTAGGAGCCAATGCAGCAGGTACCTGGGATGAGATGTAGATGTTGTTTCTGTAGAAATATAAATATTATTGCAAAGGCAGTGACCCAAAAGGAGATGATATCTTTAGGATGTCTCAAAAGGAAGATAAAACATTGGAGGACTATGTTTCACATTTTTTGTACATAATGTAGAAGAATCCCCAGCATGTACTAGCAGAGGATTCACAAAAACTAGTCTTTTTGAGAGGGGTAAATGACAACTGTCTAGAAGAATTAGACTTGATGGTTGGTGGAGACATATCCCAATCATCTTGGGATGATCTCAAGAAAATATGTCTCAACTACTCAAGGTCAACTGTGAAGAAAGGTAGAGGATACCGGACCATAATCATAAAAGGGATTGGTTCAGGTGTTTCAAAGCTGGAGATATCTAATTTTCTTGCATATTTCAATCAAGATATTATAAATGATGCAGCTACACATCTTGACACAATGATTGCCAAGAAGAAGCATGCAGAAGTTGAATCACAATTGGCTGAGTACTATCCACACTGTCGCAAACAAAAGAAAGATTACGGATGTAAGCTGGTAGAAAACCTAGAAAATCAACATTTTCCAACTGACTACATGAAGATAGAAGGAGGCAATGACCAAGTGTTCTTTGTTGCTCAACGTTGACCATGGGCTTCACGACAAGGTATGCCACAAGATCTTCTACAATTTTCAAATTTTAACAATAATCAGTGGCAAAACCAAAATTATTAGAACACTTCTCAGTACTCTCAACCTCAATGGCCTAACTAGCAAAATAACTAGTGGCCAAACCAGCAGAATAACCAATGGCCTAACCAGAAAAATAACCAATGGAAAAACCTGCAAAATATTCAGTGGCCAAATCAGCAAAATAACCATAGGCAAAATTAGCAAAATAACCAGTGGCCAAATCAACAGAATGAATGGCAAAAACTGCAAGGAAATTGGTAGCAAACTAATGAATGGAGGGGGCCTCCATAGTGGCCTAACCAAAATTTTGGTTGTCCACAATTACCACCTCCAGTGCAACCACCTACAATAATGCCACCTCCTGCAGCAACTAATGCTAATCCAAAGCCAACCCAATTGCCTACTCAACCACAACCAAATCCAAACAACAAAAAGTAGCAATAGCAAACGTACACTACTGACACTCAACAGTGCCCTACTTATTCATTAGAGATAGCTGATATCCATTTGAGGTCCTGTACCACACTGCCTACACCTAAATATCCTATTATCACAAAAGTTGCAGACACTCCTGCAACACTACTTTCAGAAGCCACACTGTCAAATACCAGTCAGCCGACTGATATACCCACCAGAACTACTGTCCACACTTCAAATCCACCCTTTCCACATAGGCTAAACAAAGAAAAAACTATACCCCAAGAGGAAGAAATATTGATATTATTGAGTAGCTGAAAAATATGAACATTCAAATCCCTCTATTCCAAGCTATCAAAGATATACCTCTTTATGGAAAGGCTATTAAGGAAGCATGCCTTAAAAAGCCATAATAGAAGAAGAAAGACCCTCAAATAGTACATGTTGTAGGGAAATTAGCATATATCATGTTAGGAAATGTGGTAATACCAAAGTATTCAGATCTTGGCAGTCTAGTAGTCGACCTCATAATAAATGGACAGACTGTGAAAAATGCTCTAGTTGATTTGGGAGCAGCAATAAATGTGATGACTAAAGATACAATGCATAGGCTAAGCATAGAAGGCTTAAGAATAATAGCCATAGTGTTACAACTTGCTGATAGTTCAACTATTACTCCAGAGGGTCTCATAGAAGATGTGATAGTAACCTTAGATTCATGGGAGCATCCTGCTGATTTTCTTATCCTATCACCTAAAGTAAACTTTGCTGGCTATACTGTAATCTTGGGAAGACCCTGGTTAGCCACCACTGATGCCAAAATTAGTTGCAGATCAGGCAGTATGACAATTTCAAATGGTCAAGCCATAAGGAAGCTAGCCCTATATCCTCTGCCCAAACCCAGCCAAACTTGGGAGAACCTATTTGGCCAGACCTAGGAGATGAGGAGGAAGAGCTGAATTCAATAGCCCAGCTCATGATGTTGCATAGGCAATCTTTTCTAAAGATGCAAGAGGAAGATGATGTCATACAGAGCATTCTTACCAATGAATGTATTGTGGCTAAAGATGTTTCAAAAAGTTCTATTTTATAGCTATGTACCTATGAGAACTGTATATCTCTAGCAATCCCTAAAATGATTGATCAATTACTGACAAGTGAAATAGCAAGAAGTCCAGTGCCCAAAGTGTTAATGGCAGAGCTAACAACAATAGTAAAAATTTTCTCTGGTCGTAACCTGCATGTAAACAACAAGCTGTCCCAATCATAGTTGGCATTGTTAACCAAGCTCCTCAGTCAGCATGAAAAATCCTTTGCATGGGATTATGGGAATATGGAGGGAATAAACCCTAAACTCTACACCCACAAAATCTACGTCAGTGATGGAAGCTTTCCACTTCATCAACGACAAAGGAGAATAAATCTAGCACTAAGAGAAATAGTTAAAACTGAGTTGCAGAAGTTGTTGGATGTTGGATTCATCTATCCAATCTCTGATAGCAAGTGGGTATCACCATTGGTCATTGTACCTAAGAAAGGAGGTAAGTGGTGGATATGTGTGGATTACAGGGAATTAAATAATGCTACAAAGAAGGACCACTTTCCTTTACCTTTTATTGACCAGGTCTTGGACAATTTGGCTGGAAAGAAATATTTTTCCTTTCTAGATGGATACAGTGGATACAATCAGATAAGCATTTCCCTCAAAGATCAGGAAAATACCACATTAAAATGCCCTTGGGGAACATATGCCTATTCAGTATTACCATTTGGATTATGTAATGCACCTTTTACCTTTTAGAGAGCTGTGATCAGCATCTTTGCTGATATATGACATGATTGCATGGAAATATACATGGAAGACTTCACTACATTTAGTGTAACATTTGAGGAAGATCTGAAGAACTTGGAGAAATTACTAATCAGTTGCGAGGAACATAATCTATCTCTCAACAGTGAAGAGTGCTTTCTGATGATGCAGGAAGGAGTGGTGTTGAAACATTTTATCTCTGAAGCTGGAATCCAGGTAGACCCTGCAAAGATAGAGGTAATTCTCACACTCCCTATTCCTACTAAGCAAAAAGATGTCAGATCTTTCCTAGGTCACGCTAGCTATTATAGGAGGTTTATCCAGAACTTTAGTCAAATAGCTAGTCCTCTGTACAACTTACTTACCAAAGAAGCTGAATTTGCTTAGACAAAAGAATGTGATGAATCCTTCCTGCAGCTCAAGTCACTTTTTACAACTACACTAGTGCTTAGGGGTCCTGACTAGACTTTTCCATTTCACATACATACAGATGCTTCAAACTATGCCGTAGGTGTTGTCTTAGGACAAAAGTCTAAAAACGTTGAAAATGCAATCTATTATATCAGTAAGAGTCTACATGGACTAGAGTTAAACTATACAATGACCGAAAAAGAATTGCTAGTAGTAGTTTATGCTCTGAACAAATTCCACCATTATGTGACTGGTTATCCTATCTTTGTTCATACTGACCATGTAGCAATTAAGTATCTCATGAATAAACCTGCCATCACAGGCAGGTTAGCAAGATGGCTCCTTCTTTTGCAGGAATTTGATATAACAATCATTGACAAGCCAGGGAAAGAAAACATGGTAGCTGATAATCTATCTCGAATTCATCATGCTGAAGAAGATACCACTTTGATAGATGATGCATTTCCAAATGAACATTTATTTCATATTTCTATCCAGAATCCATGGTATGCTGATATAGTTAATTTCCTAGCAGCTAACAAAATGCCAACACATTTCTCTTATAAGGATAAGAAGTTGCTTGTATAGAAAAACTTCCATTTCTCTTGGATTGATAGCACATTATTTTACACTGGATCTGACCAAGTCATGAGGAGATGTGTGAGAGAAGATGAGACATGTGCCATTCTTCATGCATGTCATAATGAACCATGTGGATGGCACTTTGTAGCCAAAAGTATAGCACAAAATATTGTAACAACTGGCTACTACTGGCCTACACTTCACAAAGATGCAACCAGTTATACAAGGAAGAGTGACAAGTGTCAAAGAATGGGCCAACCAACAAGATTAGTGAAATGCCCTTAAACCCATAGGTGGTGGTAACACCATTTGATAAATGGGGCATGGACTTTATTGGCCCAATAGACCCTCCATCCAATGGGAAGTCATACATTCTGGTGTGCATAGATTACTTGACCAAATGGGTCAAAGTTAGAGCAATGAAGCATGCCAAAGATCATAAAGTTGCTGAATTTTTGTATGAATTATTTTTTACTAGATATGGCGTGCCAAGAGAACTTGTTACTAATCAAGGTACCCAATTCACTTCCAATTTGATAATAGAGCTCATGAAGGAATATAATATCAGACATTGGAAATCAAGCCCCTATCACCCCCAAGCCAATGGACAAGCAGAAGTAACAAATCAGGAAATAGAAGCAATCTTAACAAAGATAGTTTATTTTCATCGCCGAGATTGGAGTAGTTGACTATCAGAAGCCATCTACGTGTATAGAACAACATGGAAGACCACCGTAGGTTCACTCCATTCAAACTGTTATATGGTAAAATAGTAATACTACCAATTGAATTTGAACACAAAACATTAAGAACAACGCTAGAGTTAAATCTTGATCTTCCTGCAGCACAAAGAGAGCGCTTGTTGCATCTCAATTCTTTGGATGAAATGTGCAAGTCTGCCCTGCAGCATACAGAAATTGTCCAAAAGAAAAGAAAATAGTGGCATGATACCCATATTAAGAGTAAGCAGTTCAAAGTTGGAGATTGGGCATTGTTATATGATTCTAGATTCCAAGAGATACCAGGCAAGCTGCAGACACGATGGCTGGGTCCATA
>MU226073.1:34997-55472 GCA_018584345.1 Thuja plicata
GCATTGTCTTAATTAAAATCCAGCTGCCGCATCACACAAGTGTCAAGTGTCGTACCTTTATTCCAAATAAACCCCTAACTATCAGACTAGATGTGACCCAGTATTAAAACCATGACATAACTCTCACTCTTTTATGAATATCTATGATTCATTCTGTTAAAGTACATTATTATTGTTCATATCAAGAATACCAGAAGAATGTGAAAGAGGGTATGTAGTTTTACAAGAGGTAGTCTGAAATTCAAAGGAGAAGAAGGTACTTATCAAGAACAAAGCAGAGGTTGAATTTGGTAAGCAAAAATGGCGGGCCAATTCCAGTGGCATGAACCAATGGTTCATGGTATTTTACTATCTGATGTTGATGCAGTAAGAAGATTTAATGCCTGCAGATGGTTGGGATATTTCTGAAAATTGACAGAGTTTGATTAGGCAGTAGCAGCAGAATTTGCAAACACATTTGATGAAGGCCAAGCAATGGTATGGGGGTTGACAGTTGTTGCAACAAAGGAGAAAATAGTGGAAGTAATTAGTTTTCCAGCAGTAGGGGAACACTACCCCAATGCGCACAATGCCAGGTCAGCTAGGGCTTAGTTCACCCTACCCGGAGACCCTCCATTAGAGATCACTAAATAGGGATGCAAAAGGATGTCCATTCCTCCACCATATTAAGAGTTGGCCACACACATTATCAGGTATTTCACCTGTGAAGGATGATTCTCTAATTTGCATGCGCATCATTTTATGCTGCTTAGTTATGTATGACATAATATCCCAATGAATGCATCCAATTTTTTGTTTAATATGATGTGCATTAGTGCCGAAGAAACCCAGAAAGGGAAAGACAACTCTGTTACTCACCATGCCCTAATTAAATTACTCATAGAAAGATCTCTTAGGGATGCCTCCCCTATGGCATGGGCAGAGTTTGTCCATCATAAAACCCTGTAGCCTCAAATTGCCCCTAATGTGCAAATTAGCCAAGATAATGTAGTTTCCCCTGACCCAGTTGTCGAGCAAAGTACCCAAGGGGCAGAAATTGAAAATTTACAATAAAATGTGCCTTTACCCACTCACATGAGAAATATACCTACTATCGCCTGAAAAAAAGGAAAATGGAAGTTACTAGGATAAACTTTGGTTCCTACAGCTGAGCCACGAAACCCTCAAGTCTCAAGAAAGAAGAAAATGAAGTCAGTTCCTGCAGCCACTATTCCTACAGCCACTACTCCTGCAGGAGAGAAAACAAAAAGGGTTTGTAAGAAAAAGTCCATAGAGGTTGAGGAAACCCTTGTAAGAAGAAGTTCTAGGATGAGAGGGAAGACTCCTAAAGCACCCATCGAAAGTCAAACCACTTCCCCCAAACAATTTGAGGAGGAAACTCCTATTCATATTGTTCTGAATGATTCTCCCAGCCAGTCTGAGATTCCAGACATTCCTCAAAATCTTGATGAGGAGTGTGAAGCTAAGCCAAATTTATGTCAAAATGACCCAGGTTTTAGTCATCAGGATGTTCCAACCCATGAGAAAGAAACCCCTATAACTCACCAGCTAGCTTGCACAAGAAATGCTTTAGTTTCCTATAAGCGAACTTGGTTAATAAAATTATTAGAGCAGTTATGGAGGGAACAAAGGAAGAAGAATAACCAAGATGAAAATAGTGGTCCAATTACTCTACAAATTCTTCTCTTCCAGTTATATAATAAGCATGTGCTGACAACCACTCTATGGGGAGAAGAGAAAAAAAAATTGCAAAAAGTAATAGCAGAACAAGGAGAGAAAATTGCAGAATTAAAAGATTAGTTGGCAAGATAGAAATAGAGAATGGAGCATGCCCTTAAGCTTACTGAGCAGATAATTTCTTGTAGACCTCCACCTAGGGTCTATACCATCTGTCTAAAAGAACAATTCCTCCTATTTTAGTTGATGATGACCATCAAAGATGTAAACACAGAGTTCAAATCAGCCCAAGAATTCTATGGTTTATACCAGACACTTCCATCCTTGCAACAAAACCTACTCTGTGAGATGTATGTGCATAATTTCATCATCCCTATAGAGACTAAATGGAACCCCTACCTTATATATAGAATATACACCTAAGGGCTCTGATGTCTTGGATGCACAACAAGGCTAACTATGATAGACAATTGGAGAATTACAAAGAAATTGAGAAAATAGAACCCCTACCATTAAGAGCAGAGAGCAATCAACCAGAAGTATTCCTGAGGGACTGGTTCAAACTGACATATGGGAATATTAAAAAGGAAATCAAAGATAAAATTTTTAAACTCAGAGCACATGTGTATGCAGAATACAACAACATGTCTTATTTTGTCTTCCAAAGAGCCTTAACTAGTGCCAGAAGTAGATGGGGCATATTATCAGAGGCATTCAAAACGTCAGAACCACACAACCCCATTAACCTTGAAGAAGCTATACACCGAGCACCAAAATACATAGGGCTGGGTAGGCAAATCAGGAAGGAGCTTTGGTGTTCATTTAAAATGCAGCCACCCATGCTCCTTTGGCCCTTTTATGACATCAACATTGCCAAACTTGACAGGCTATAGGAGGATCACAGAAGGGAAGTTTGGGAAATAACAAGATGATTCTACTACTCCTTCAAGAGCCGGAGGCAAGGAAGAACTAAAGTTGGTGACTTTAGGTCAATTTCCAGAAGATGCAATGCTTGAGGACAAGCATTTGATTAACCAAGGGGTAGATGATAAGGCCAAATTATTGCCTTTATTTTGTATAATTTTAAATACTTTGTTCTAGTTTCTGACAAAACATTTGAGAGCCTAGCCAGTCAAAATTTGTGATAAAGTCTAGATAGAACTGATAAACCATGGGTACATGTTTGTGACATATTTTGCTAATATTATACATATAGTTCAGTATTTCATAAAACCATCAGAATATATGTTCTAATATTTGGATTTAATTTTATTAAACTTGTTGCATGAATATTTCCGCATCATAACTAACTTGATAAGAGAGAAAATGGCTGGAGAGTGGTCGATAGTATTAAAGGAAGACTGTTGAGGACCAGCTACGGCGGAGTGATACTGATCATCACAACACCAAGAAACATGGCTGCTACAATGGAGGATCCATTATTCTAGGATGTGGGGATGTAGTGTTGCTATAATCCCTCTGCACTTTATTATGTTGAACTGGTCACCCGAGATTTATTACCCACACCGCAGGCTGTTGCATTTCCATCTTCTTCTCTGGCATTTTTTTAGCAAGATAGTTTCTTTTCTATTTTGTAATAAGTATTCGATCCTCTATATATAGGTATTGGACCGATAGTTTGAAGTTAGAGAAAGAAGATTTTGGAAGAAAACTATTGTATCTTACAACAATCTATTTCAAGTTTCATGTATTGTTTTTATGTAATGAGTTTTTGAAATACAATGAAGTAATTCTTGGTTTACGTTATGTGTTAATAGATTAGAAGCAACTGACCAAGGGGGCCCACTTGGGAGGTGGAATAGGTTAGAATAGAATAGATTTCCTTCCAGCATTTCTAGCATTTCCAGCATTTCTGGTATTTCAGATATAAGTTATAATTTCTTCCTGCAGCATCGTACCTTGTGAATGTTCCTGCAGCATCTGCAAGAATAGTTATAGTGGATGTTCTAGGCTGAAAGTATAGATTTAAGTAGAGTTTGCAATTTCTAGCATTCATTTAAGTAAGGAGATAAATGTATTCTTTTCCTGTAGCACTAGTGTAAGTTTCTTTTATGCATTTTTACCTTCCTGCAACATAAGTAGAATGACTCCTTAAGGAACCTAGTGCACATATCGTGCCAACCATTTCAAGTATACGTCCCTGGGTTGAGAAGTTAAATTCACCTCATAAAGGGAGAGTTAGTCCTTAGATTGTATAAACCATTCCTAAGAAAGGCCTTGAGCATGATTATTCCACACCTATTGTGAGGCGGTTCAAGAGTACTCAATTCTTCTCTTTTTGCTTTCATAAGCCTAGAATGAGCCACCTGTCAACTTGTGTCTTACTTGCCATCCTTTTCTTACATTCAAATTTGTCCTTGCAAGTGTGTGATAAGACCTTTCCTTACAACCAGTCACGTGCTCGCAATCTCTTCTTTTCTTGGGCTTACGTCATCCGCGACTAAGCAATGACCTAGATGGCAACTTTTTCATTTAGCAATTGTATACTCACTACCTCTTTATCCTTTGCATCTACACTTGCACGAGTGAGTGAAAACACTATTCCTTAAATCAATCACGAACTCACTGCTCAACACCTTACCATTTTGAAACCTGCGAGAGTGAGAAAGTAAAATTTTATCACTCAATCCTTCCTTGATCGCACACTCATTGACTTCTAGCTCATCATGCTTGGATGTGCCCAGGTGAGTGGTGACTCAAAAAGGTCATGAATCATTTTCTAATCACATATTCTCTATGCCTTTTTGACCTATTTTTCTATCTCCACGAGTGAGCGATGACCATTTTCTTTATGCACTTTTCACTTGGTTGCTCACTCGCACTGCAAAATATTTCAGCTCATCACTATCCATGAGTGAGCGATGACCCTTTTTGAATCACAGTCATGCACTCGCTACTGAAAATTCTTCATGATTAGATCCTTCACGACTGAGCAAGTATCTTAACAAAAAATTTATAATTCATCAATCGCTCACTCGCTGATCCTTTTTAACTTAACTTGCTTTATGAGCAAGTGAGCGACAACCTCCAATTTCCTTCATCGCACACTTGTGGGCTCAAAACTTTAATCAACCCTTCATTTGTGAGTGAGCGGTGATCTTAACATGATTTCTTTAGTCGCGCACTCATGCACATTAAAACTTTGAAATAACCTCCTACGCGACTGAGCAAGTGGAACCATTTGATAACCAATACATAATCCATCACTTACTCTCACTACAAAAGAACATTCATTAGAACTCAAATGAGTGAGTGACACTTATGACCTGACTTCCTCGCACACTCATGGGCTCAAAATATATGAACAAAATCTAACCCGAGTGAGTGACTAGACTTTATTTTATGTTACTTGCTCAATCGCAGTCCCCAAAACTAAAGACATAAGACCACCACGACTGTGCGATACACCAAAACTTAACCGCTCGCTGACTCACTGAGAATTTTCACAAAAGACTCAAACCTTCGCGAGTGAATGAAAAACAAAATTTTTCAACTCGATCAGTCACCAACTAACAACCTGATCTCAAAAAGACATCTCGACTACATGATTAACACACTTTAATTACCATGTCACTCACTCACACTGCTAACTTAGCTCATCAAGACATGACTACGACTATGTGATTCAACCCAAAATGACTCATTTCTCACTCACTCACTTAAAAAGACACTTTAAAAGCCAGCGTGATTGCGCGATTAAAGCTTGAAACAAGGAATTTTGAAGACTTAACCACAATTTGACTTTTTGGCATGAAGAGACATGGATTTTGAACCAAAAGACACGGGAAAATTGCCAAAGCTTGGAATTTGAAAAATTTTCAATATACAGTGCTAATAGGGTGTTAAGAGGTTTTAGGAGAAAAATCACCTTTTTTAGTGATTAGGAGGGTTAATAGGCCTAAAAAGGCTTCAAGGCCTAAAAGTCTAGTATTTTGGAACCCAATTGAAAAATAGGTGAAGGATCCACAAAATTGAATCCATAGTGGTTGGGTTAGACCTAAGAGGAGTTAGGAAACCAATCCTTAAGAAGTTGAAACCATTAGAATGGTAGAGGGGTTAGTGAAGCCATGAAGGAGTAAGGCTATGGAGAAGGGTTTATTGAAGAGTTTGAAGTTGGTGGAGAGCTCTTGGTGAGGTAGAGGATTAGAGAAGAATCCTCTAATTAGGGTAGAGATAGAGACCCTAAAGAATACCAGGAGAAGGTCTTAGAGAGAGATAGAAGGATCTAGGAGAGGAGCTCCCCATCAAATGCATATGCCTCCTTCTCCATCATTTCATAGTTTAGCATTGCAGCTTGGAGGGATTTGTTAAAGAATGCAATTGGATGTTCAAATCCCTCCTCATCCTTCTGTAGTAAAACAACAACAATATTGTGAAAAGATGCAAATGAGAACAAAGAAAAGGGATTATTGTAATCTGGAGATTTTAAAATAGGGGCCTCTTGTACTGCTTGCTTGATTTTCTCAAATGCTAACTGAGCCTCTTCATTCCACTGGAACTTTGCATCTTTCTTTAATAACTTAATGATTGGCTTGACAATTTCAGCAAAATTGGAAATGAATCTTCTGACAAAATTGATCTTTTCAAGGAAAGATTGCACACATTTTATATTCTTTGGAGCAAAGACATTTTTAATAGTTTCTATTCTCTCAGGTTCTAGCCTTACTCCATCTTTGGACACTATATGTCCCAATAACTTTCCTTTTGTGACTGCAAAATGACATTTTCTAGGGTTTGGTGAAACACCATATTCTAAAGCCTTGTTAAAAGAAAATTCTAGATGCTCACAGTGATCCCCTACTTATTTAGAAAATGCTATCAAATCATTTTGGTAGATAACCATGAATAGATCAATAAACTATTTAAATGCTACATCCATGGCTCTATGGAAAGTTGCTCCTGCATTTATTAATCCAACGGGCATTCTGACATATACATAAGTTCCCCATGGAGTAGTAAATGCAGTCTTGAATTTCTCAGACTCTTTTACAAGTACCTTGTTGTAGCCTGAGAAGTCATCCATCATTGATAGTAGCTCACAACCAGTTACCTTTTGCAACATTGCTTCCATGTTTGGTAGAGAATAATTATCTTTTAAGGATGCAATGTTTAGATTTATGAAATCTACACAGTCTTATATCACCATTCTGTTTTCTTACTAGTACTAGATTTGAAACCCAAGTTGAATGTCTGATAGGCTGAATAATTCCAGCATCCTTTAATTTCATCAACTCATGTTGCATCTTAGGAGCCAGTAGAGGATTAACGGGTCTCTACTTTTGTCTGAATGGTTTCACATCTGTTTTGAGTGGGATTTCATTTTGGAAAAGGTCCTCTCTATAAGCTTTAATATATTCATATGAACATGAAAAAAACATGCTTATGCTTTCTTAGTAATTTTATCAGGTTTTTTCTGACATGAGAGTCCAATTCTTTTCCATTATAATACCTAAGGAGTGGTCTCTGACCCCAAGTTTATCTCCTCTAAATCCTCAATCTTGGCATTGCTTATTCTTGCTGTATGTTCATTTTGATAAGTAAACAATGCCTCTAGTTCTACCAATCCCTTAGGAATCTAGTTAGAACTGATTTGGACCACCTCATCCCCCAGTATACAATCCTTACCATCAATGACCTCAAGCAAATTATTGCAATCTATGTGTTGGTCTTCATAATGATCAAGGCACTGAAAAAATCTAAGGATATCTTTGTCATCCTCAAATACTTTCTAGTTGTAAATATTGTCTAGGACAACTGGTCTTCTTTTAACCTCAACAATTGATACCCCATTTAAGTTCAAGTCATAATTTTTCAAAGCCACATTAGCTAAGAAATCTTCCATAATGTTTCTAGACCTTTCTATCCAATTTATATTGAAGGCATCAAAGAATTCTATTTGGTCCCAAATAATATGTTTATACATTTTTAGTCTATCATTCTTCGCAGCATATTTGGACCTTACTTGGGCTACTACTAACTTTGAGTCACCATAAACCTTTAAACATTTTATACCATGTTTAATAGTAATGTCAAGCCCTAGAAACAAAACTTCATATTCGGCTATATTATTTGTACAATGAAAAGATAGTAGAAAAGAATATTTGAATGTGGTACCTGATGCAGATATAAGTAGAACTCCAGCTCCTGACCCTTCTTTTGAATAGGCTCCATCAAAATATATTTTCCACAAACCATCACTTTGTGTAGTCAATTATTTCACCAAAGGATCAACATTTTCACATTGGTGAGTACTCCTTTTGATTCTGAAATTTTCAATGTCAATATCAACACAATAATTAATATTTTTATCCTCATGCAATTCTATCATATGAGGTGCTCTTCCCTCTCCAGACACCTTTACATTATTTCTAGTTATATTGAAAGTGGCATAGGACAAGTCACACTGAATACTTCCCCCCATTAAAGCACTCCATTTTCAGGACAACAACATGCCATAATGTGGTGGTATATCAACCACCAGTAAACTCATAGTCAACAATGAATCAGGACATATGGATAATTTTTAAGGTAAGGCTTCAATGGTTCCAACAATAGGGATTTCTCTTGAGTCCACTGCTTGACACCTCCCATGAGGATTATCTACTTGCAAACTCATGGATCTCATAGTTTTTGTAGGCATGGCTGTATTAGATGCTCTTGAGTCGATCATACAATTTTTTAGCATCTTTCCATTTATTACCAATGTAAAGAAAAAGGGATCAACAACCCTTGTAGAAGTATTTTTGTTTAAGTAAATCTGAGGGATCTCATAGATCATCCCCTTAGGCTCCATTCCCTTATTTTTGAGTTTCTTTTCAACATGTTCTATTTTTTGAGGTCTTACTAGTGATACATTATTCAATAGTGAAATAATTTTCTTTTTGTGTTCTTTTATTCTCATCATCTATAGGAATGGGACCTTTACAATCATTTGAGATAAACACTATCCCATATCTAGTGAAGTGTACTTTACATCAGAGGTTTTAGATTTTTCTATAATAATATTATTCTCTTCTATCTGAATATTCATAGTAGGCTCTTCCTTCTTAGATTTCTTATTTTCTACTTTGGGGGAAGAAGAACTTACTTCTAGTTCTTTAGCCTTTTATACATGTACATATTTTTGTCCATTGTCTTTTTTTACTGTCTTGACCTTAGGTTTGTTTGGATTTTCCCCAGCTCCTTCTATTTTAGGTACATATTTGGTATTTATTGTATTTTATTTTATTTTATGAAGATGCCTGATGGCTGACTACCAACATTACCCACAACTCTATTTCTTAGGTGATAGTTGTTTCTGGCTTTGTTCACTAGATCAACAATGATTCTAGCTTTTTCTTCATCAGAGGCTTTTCTCACTACTGAGGGTTCCTGACTATTTTGGGCATAACACCTTATGTGATCAACCCTATCTTCTTCTTCACTATCAGACAAGATTTGTTGCTGATGAACTTCTATTCTACCTTGCGAGCCATATATGTCATGATTTTCAATTTCCTCATCAGAATCCATATTATGACATGAATAAGCATTATTCATACTACAATCACATAACTCATTTTCATCTTTTTCTTTCTCTTCATTTTCTTTTATATCTAAAGAAACAATGCAAAAATTAGGATTGTGCGATGCCTCACAAACTTCACACCAAAATTCATCATTACTCATGTGAATAGTATTTTTATGTAGGGGATCAGGAGTCCTATTCTCATGTTTGTCTTTCCTTAGTGGAACAATAGGCTTACCATCCTTGAATTGGGTACCATAGGGGTAATTTTGCATCCTATTTTGTGGGTTATAATTATTATTATAGGATGGTTTGTTATTTTGTGGGGCCTTGTACTCTCTATATTAAAGTTCCTTTTGATTACTCCTACTAGAGCGCGGATCCTCTTTTTACCCAATTTTTCTGATATCCTCCTATTCATCTCTATATTCACAGTTTTTTTCTAGGCTTTAATCAAAGTTCTTGGATTCTTATCTTTAAGTGCATAGCCCATTTTTAAATCAAAAGCATTGAGATAGGTAGCAAGACATAACTTTTGATCCAACTTCTTTTTTTGAAACAACTTATGCATAGCTCGTTGGAATCTTGTATTGAACTCATTTACTTCTTCATTTGAGTTTTTCCTTATATTTTTGAATTCATTGAGCAAAAATCCTTCATTAGTCTTATCACCATATTGATCTTTGAATAGATCAATCAGTTCATCCATTGTTCCTACAGAACCATGAGATAGACTCCTAAAGCATTTCCTAGCATCTTCTACTAGAGATTGAACAAATAACTTCATAAGGACATCTTCATGATTGATACTTAAATCATCTATAACATCAAAAAAAAAATTTAAATAATCTTCACAAGTTACAACATTATTTCCTTAAGATTGTGGAAGTTTTCTCCCATATCTTCTGGTATTGCATTAGGATAACCAGGAATTCCAAAGAAAAAAAATTGATTGTACCTTTCTGCATGAAGAGGTCTCCTTTGGAATTTGTTAGTATCTTTAGGAGAAAATAATTTTCTATGGTCTTTGAAAGAAGAAGCCTTGTTTCTTGATGTTGTGGCATTCTTTGTATCAGCAAAGGAGATTGAAGTAGATTGCAAGAAACCAATTTTTCTCTTCATCTCTATAGTAGCAGCTTCTGCTTTAACTTTCTCCAACATCTTAGCCATAGTTTCTCTTTATTTTTTAATATTTTCAAGGTAAATGTCTAGCTTAGACATTTTCTTAGTTAGGTTCTTGTGAGCTTTTGGCTCCTCAACTTCAATTTCTATAACTTTATTTTTTCCTTTATCTCTGAAGTTTTGAGGACCTAAACTTTTGTGGGTATTTGGAGTCTCCTGGTCTCTATGAGACTTATCAATATTCTTGGCATCTTGATGTCTCAGAGATATTCTCATATACCTGTCAACATCCTTCTGCTCATGCTTTTTCTTTTTATGCTCCTTTTCCCTTTTCATTTGTTGAATAAGAGCTAGTTGTCTTATGAGGATTCTTTCTTCCTCTGCAAGCTCATCAGAAGGAACTTCTAAATTTGATCTAATTGTATTAGTACCTTATCTCTCACTAGAAGTAGTAGTGACTGCATAGGTTTCTATTCCAAGGTCTAGGGCATTTTTATACTCTGAGGTATTCCCCTCATGACTAGACTGATTGGTATCCTTCCTTCTAGTGTTGTCTTCTTCGTTTCTTGGACCAAAGTTACTAATATTTTCTTCGTTCCTCTTCTCTCTCCAGGACAAATTAGTTTTTGAAGTAGTGGGGATCCCACTATCCAACTCCATTTTTGGATTTTATCTCATTCTTGACCTAGTATTCATATTTGTAAAATTGTTTTACTTTTGCACTCATTCAAAGATTTTCTTTTAGAGTCTCCACCCAACCACAAGTTTGGGAAATATGAATACTACTAGAATGAAATTAAACTGGAAAAATCTCAATTGTAACTTATAAATCAACTTTCAACCAGATATTATGGATTAGTACTTTGAGTCCCCTATAGAGTCGCCAATTTGTTAGGGATTTTTTCTTGCAAGTATCTTTTAAAACCAGTATGAATGCTTTGATCTTATATATTTCCTATATTCTATATGCAAGAAAAGCCTAATTGATGAGGATTCAATATGATCCTCCTTTTTTGAGATCCACTGACTTAGGCAGGTATTACCTATGAAAGATTACTAATTTTACAGTACTTTATAGTGGATTATGTCTTCTTACTAACTTGCTAAATGCCTTTTATTGTATCTATAAGTAGATAACTATGCAAGTGACTATGAATAACCTGATACAGACCTTAATGAGACAAACTAGTATTTTGACAACAACAAATAGTAAAGCAATAAGTATTCTCATCCTTCTTCCTTTTATAGTTCTTATGAACTTAGGAGAGATAACCTATTTCATTCTCTCTTGAAGGAATCATCAGACTTGAATAGTATACTCTATGAGTACAATTTCTTATGAATGTATGCTCTTTTATAAATGTAATTTATTTGAATGATTGTTCTTAAATGTTGGATGATTGAACAATTACATGCCAAACTATATACAAGTGCTTGATCCTATGGGCTACAAAGTCAAAATTGAATGCAAATCCACAATTAGGTGACTAATGAAAATAATTGCAACCTAAATAACATGCCTTAAAAACTATCCATTCGCTCCTATGTATTTGTTCATTAGATCTTAAACATCAATATTCAGCTTCCAGGAATCATGTGAAAGAATTATTCCTTCCTTGAAGGACCTCACAAATGACTGCACAACTACCTTGTCATTGATGTATTTAGATGCCTTACAAATAAACACATAAAATCTTCAATAGAAATAAAAGAGACAACACAAGATATAAAACAAATATTGCAATGTATTTTATTAATGTCTAACTACTTCAAAATACATACAATAGACAAAAAGTACAGAGGCTTAGACAAAATTGTAGTAGTCTACCTTGTAATTATATTCCATCATCTTTTAAAATGTTACAATAAGCTCTATTTATAGGCTAAAACCATCTTGTAATCCTTAATAATTAAGGATTCTACAAGCTTCAGATGGTTTTAAGACCTAACCCTAAAATACAAAAAAGACAAAAGACAGAAAAGAACCAAGCGGTGGATGGACAAAAATGAAGAATAAGATCTAATTTATTCTTTGTCTTCTTGTGATCTTTGGTGCCTTTGTCTGTATATGTTCAGGATAGCATCTGATATTTGCAACGAGACCTAGTGACCACCAATACAGGCTAATTTACACTAGTCTTCATGATAGATAACCTTCCTATGCTTAAAGAGAAGGTGCCATGTGTCCTCCTATTATTCATCCATTATGTCCAAGTAAATAGTGACAAGATTTTTATTCTTGGTCTTTGTTAATATATCCCATGCTATAACATCTTCTTCTTTCAGCCATTCAAAGCTCTATATGTTCTCCAACTGGGTCTTATGTCTCACCCACGTGGCATTAGTAATACTCTTGACATCTATGATGAACTTATTAAAATATGTTTCTACTTTAAATGCTTCATCTATAATTTTGTTGTATCTTTCCATATCTGGTTCTCCTTTGTTAGAAACATAAACCTCCTTTCTAGGTAACACAGTGTCAAATTCTTAGCCCCATACCACTAGTGGCTTGATCTAATTGTCCTTTGATCTAATTGGAGGCACAAATCTATTATAACTAGGCCCAAACATATTCAACCTTTCCTCTATCTTATTAGCCTTTCCTTTGAAAAAGGACAAGGTGGCTCCTATCTGCTCTATCTCAACTCCAACTTGGGTTACTACCTCTGGTAGGTCAGGTCTATGTGGTTGCAAAGATGCCAACCTTTCAAATAATCTTGTTCTTCCTGACCATGTTGCATAATATGGATTCAAAATTGAGAGAAAATTGTTAACCTCTACTTGCAGGCCTGGTAATTTTCCATAGGCTCCTTAAACTATATCAATCTTATCCCTTATTATGTTAATCCTATGCTGCAAAATTCCTTTCAATGCACCCAAAACAACTTCATTGTGTTCACTAGTCCCCTACCCTATTTCTACTGTAGTATGCTCTATTTCCTTTATTTGTACTTCAACATTTTTTCCCTTTGTGTGCTTTATAGGGGCAAATTTAGGCATATCAAGTAGTTTTTGTGTAAGATCTACTATCAACTTCTCTTGTGCTTTGATCTTGATTAGATCCAACTCCCCGTCCTTGACAATATCACTAGTTTCACTAGTTAGTTTCTTAAATCTTTTGGACATTTGGCTAGACTTGGCCCCATTCAACTGTGCAAAACGGTTGAGCACTTGGGAAATCTCCAAGTCTCCTATATTCTAGATAGACCAAATGATCTTGTTCCCTTCCATCTTCTCTTGAATTTTTACCAGGGATGGCTTCTGATCTTTTGGAGCTAGGCTCCACATTGCTAAATCCTAGGACTTTGGATTGTATCCAAATCCTCTGATCATCTCTCCAACCTATGTTTTTGATGATAACTTTACATCAGGTTGCTTCCTTATTTGGTCTATAATTAAGGCAGAGGCCAAATCCCATCCTTCCACCAATAAAATCCCACTGGATTTTACCAGTTGTCTTGCTTCCTCTGGTGTGATTTGCTCTGAATCGGGATCATAATCCTTTAATACTTGTAGAGCCTCACTGGTCATCAGATTTCCACCTGCCAATTGTAGTTGTGCACCAACTTATTGTTGTTTGTTCTAGATGAGGAACTCTTTGAATTCTTTTGTCTTGATGAAATTGTCATCTTTTAATAATTTCTCTTGGTGTAGCAATCTTCCATCAGTACATGTGATAAGAGGTAACTCTATCTCCTCTTCATCATCTTTTTGCAGATTCTTTCCTTCTCTTATCTGCTTCCTTAGTTGATGGTCATAGGCTCTATCACCAGTGATAAGAGGACCAATTCTATCCATTTTCTTCTCCTTCTTCTGTGATGGTTCCCCTATTTCAACTCTTTTTTTCTTTGGTGGGGGCTCATCAGTGACCTCAATCTCTAGGACCTCTGTTAGGTCAATTATATTCACTCACTCAGCTGCAGGTTCTTCAACAAATTCCTGATTCACTGGAGGGGAGCTAGGAATGGAATACTCCTCATCAATTTCCTCATCATCCTCTAATGATGAATGCCCTTTACGAACCTTTTCTGGTACTACAAGTGCATCTTCAAGTTGATTGCACAATAGAGTATGGGACTCAATCATTGCATCAAGCATTTTCAGGTATGTAAAATTTGGGAGGAAACCCCCAAAAGAGATTCCCTTTCTCTTCACTTGCCTTTCTAAGCCCATCAATTCATTAAATTTTTCATTTCTTTTATTGACCTCCTCATCCTCCAATATATTCCTTATGAGGTCTTATTCCATACATTCCTCATGATCTTTTGTGTAAGGAATGGTGGGTGTCAATATCTTCTTGGCACTTAGTATAAAGAATTATGTGTCTATATATATCTATAGAGGGCTACAATCATTCTATAATGGCTCATCCAATTATTTACTAGATCTATTTCCCTCTTACCAATTGTAAAGTTATAAATCCTGAATTGTCTCAGGGTGAATGTTCCCTTCCTATGAGGAGCCAGGTGCTCCTTGTCTATTAAGATAAGTTGTCTAATAAATTCCATAGTTGCAATCTTGGGTGGCACATGGAATGGTAAAACATGAGGTGTGTGAGTACAATCATACATCCTAATCAAAGTGAAGTTCTTCTAATAATAAAAGTCTCCCCAGTTGTGGTCTCCTGGCCACTTATCAACATATTGGCAAGGCCTTAGTAGTTGTAGTACCTTCACTGGTAGCCTTGTCTTGTCTACTCCTAGACACTTAAGTATTGGATACACTATCCAGTTCTCAAAAGCACAAAATTCCTAATCTCTGGAAGTATAATTCCACACTCTTAACCAAAATTATATGGGGTTGTCCTGATTCTAATGGAACCTCTGAGGCCTCAAATACTGAAAATTCATAATAGGAAAGTTGTAGTATAAAATCAAATGCATTAAAATAGAATAATGCATGAATTTGGGGTTGTCTTCCTTGTTATGGATATCAATAAATCCCTAATGCATTTTATCGATTATATATTGAATATAATCATAATTGGTATTGGTATGATGGCTCTACATATCTAGGACCATCATAAGGATGTCTGAGGTTATTCTCTCGGGTCCTCCATCTTTTCCCAACACTCTGCACAATGCATAGGAGATATACTTCATATAGAAGTTGAGGTCTTTGTAATAATAGGGAGTAGTCCCTAGGATGGGTGCATTATAATTCTTCATTCTCCTTGGCACATGATACTCATAGATTAATTTGGATGCAATGCCAGACTCTCTAGTATACTTATTCTCTAAACTCTTGAAATTTATCTCTGTGGCCATTGGATGATATACGTTGAATGCTTTCATGAACAAGTTCCTATCTAGGGTTACTAGGGCTTTCTTGTCATCCCTTTTTATAGTCTTGGTTAGGGAATACTTCCTACTGGCCATTTCTAAGATGAAATCAGTATCTATAAAGATGTCAGGGACGATTAATTTGGCTAGTCCACAGGTCCATGGCTTCAAAATTGACACTGCTTCCTCACTATTATTGTATAAGTAATTGAAAAGGGAATAAACAGAAGATCCTGGAGTTTTAGCATCCCTAATGAAGTGCATATCATCTATGAGAGTATCAAAATTTACCTTTCTATTCTGACCTGATCTAGGAAACAAAGAGATGAATTCTTTGGAATAATTCCACTTCCCTTTCATGTCATCATTAGCATCGCCACTTCTTCCACTAGCAGAAGCTACACTCATGGTCTGGCTCATCTTGTTCAATTGTTCTTTTCTAATTTATCTCACCGATATTGAGAAAAATATGTTTTCCAAATCACTCAATTCCAACTGTTAATCACCCAATCTATTATAGATCACTGACAACCACTTGAATTCCCCAAATTCTAGACTGAAGATTGGCTTGTTTTACTCTGAAAATTTAAGAAACTTTGTTTTCTGCACACACTAATAACTTGGAAAATTCTCACTCTGAAAAAAATAAACTCTTGGTAAGAAAAAATGATTAATGGTAACCCCTATTTATCTCTGAATCATCAATGCATAATTTACATAATTGCGACCCAATCACTTCTAGCTTCAATTCCTCATGTTGTGAAATCAGTTTCTTTTCTAGTCGTAGCCATTGAAAGTGACAAGAAATCAAATATGAATGAGTGTTTTCTGATAAAAAACCATATTATATTCAAACAGGATCCAATTTCGATATGATTGGCTATTTTGCATACAGCTCAACTACCCTTTAATAATCTTTTCATAAATTTATAAATTTTTATTGGCTTGTAACTATACATCCTGGCACTGAAGAAACTTCTTTAATTTAACTCTGGTTCTGCTTCTTGCAACCTCCCGACTGTGTAATCTCTTTATCGCTGAATGTTTAATTTAATTGTGGTTTCATACCGAGACTTAGCGACTGTCACATAATCAATATCTTGATCAACGATTATCTCCTTATTGCTAGATGAAATCTCTTAACCCATTTTCTTTTGGAGACACTGCGACTGAGCCATCTACTAACTGATCTTTTAGCCTTGGTTTACTCTAGAGACTTGGAGACTATGTAATCTCCTTGTCGCCGAGCATACCTCTTAACTCATAGTTTATTTGGAGACAATGCAACAATGAACAAACCCTAAAAAAACAAGTTGTCAATTGAATGGTGCACAGATGATGCAATATGTGACAACTTTTGGGATCGTTGGTTGATGGTTTATGATAGACCACCCCACAAAAATTTGGATGTCCCATTCTATTTCATAAGAAAATTGTCTGCTAAATTTGTGCTCGGTCACAAGGTAAATTATTGGAGCATGTGACAAAACTAGGGCATAGGCTTAGTTGCTCCTCAAGATAGGTCAGGGGCACAACGGGTGAAATCCTGCATATATGTCCCCCCTCCTGAGATTTCACCACCTCCTATATTGTAGCATCCTATTATTATTTCTCGGGCCGAATCACAGACTATTCTAGCCATTCACACCTTAAGTGATCTACTGGTTAAGCAGAGTACAACATTATTGCCTCCTTATGCTGATGCTTTTGGCCCTTCCACATCCTCCACAAGCTCACATGTTTGTGTGCCCCATACTTGAGTTATGTGCTAGAATATGTGCTTGGGTTCCCTGAATGATAGTGATGCATATAACTACATCCTCAAGGTGGACAATACTACATAGATGTGAGGTCCTACCCCGACCATCCATTTCAGAGCTGCTACTGTTATATCATATTTATCTGGATGACATGTTTGTTTTGATACATTTCATTTTGGACCTTCTATAGTATAGATATCATATGATGACTCTATTTTGATGATGCTTAGATGTATTCACATATATGATTCACAGTCCTTGTTGACATGATTTAACTGTTTATATTTTATTCGATATTGCAATATGATCATATGACATGAAAATGTGAAATTTGGTTTAAATTCTGCAAATGCTTCATATTGGTAGGTTATATAAGCAATTTCCATGGTAATGAGAATTATCAAGTTAAATATTCATGTTTGATCTAGTTCTATATAGTGATGTATAAATTTTGGTTAAAGGAATATATTATAATGTGAAATAACAGAATATGTGTTTTTCATTCTTGGACCACTGATGCCTTGTTCAAGTGTGCAGGAGGAATAACCATGGTTTCAATTAGGGAAACAAGATTGGGCTAAAATTGTGAATATCCTTGTGAAGCCAAGGTTAGCCCTAAAAGGGAAATAACCTAATTGTAAATGTTATAATTATTGTAAATGTGATATTACATGATTGTAAATTAATGTGAGGTGTTTTATTTTTATAGTGTCAATTAACACATGTGTTGTGACATGGCATGCCTATGTGGATTTTTAAGTGGACTTTTTACCCTAGGCTAGTTTGAAGTGTTACCATGTGAGGTAAGTTTGACTTGATAACCCAAGTCATGAGTGTTATTCTTGAAATTTGAATGCTAACTTTGAGGGGGTTTTGAAGGGTTAAATATAGTCCTTTGAGGTAGTTAGAGTTAATATTATCTATTTTTTATGTAATACTATGGGTTAGGGGTTGTTTTTCATTTTTTTGAGTGTCAAAACCTCTTTTTTAGGCCAATTTCCTTTCTAGGATAGTGGCAAAATTTTGGGGGAAGGGAAAGACCCTCACCTTCTTCAAGATAGTGGAGTCACTTCCATGCATGAGTTTTGACATATGTTAGTAGGAAAGAGACATGCCTATATCTTCTTGATAGAAAAGTTGTGGAGTTGGGAAGGGAGCCTTTTAGGGGAAAGGGAGAGGAGAGTTGGGGTTGATTGACCACTCTCCATTTTGGGAGACTTGTGATTTTGCTTGAAAGAGAATTTGGCTAGTTTTGGAGGAGGAAAGGGAAGGAGAGCTAGCATCTCAAAGGATTATCTCAACATCATCTATAGATAGGACTAAGGTTGGTACTCTTATATCCATATGTGGTTATCTTGCATTCATTTTTTTTTTATAAATCTTGTTGAAATTTTACTTATTTCAAATACTTCATGTTTGTGTAATTATGGTTGTGCTACTATGTTTTTCGTCAAAGATATTTCTTCTTGTTCTTTTATTGTTGTTTGTTGTTGTTGTGCATGTGAGTGAATTGACTTATCTTACCCTTGGGAGGGAGGAGATAGTCAATTCTAGGTGAAGGACATAGCTGGGAAACCATGATAGTTGAGAGTCTCTTTTTGGGAAAAAGAGGGATGTCATGGATGTTATGGGCTCCATGTTGCCAATGCTATTATTTTGTATATTTGTTATGGGGGTGATAAGGGAATTGCTTTGTGGGTATGGAGCTTTTATGAATAAAGTTTGAGCCTTGGAAAGGCATGTGTACTATTGTGCAAAGTGAGGCATATTGCTTGGTAATCTCCTTCTTTTGTATTTCCACCTTCACCCCTAAATTGATGTCATTTTGACCCAATTGTGCTTAAAACTTGGATGGGAGCTTATGTTGTTTTCTTGTTCAGTTTTGTGTATGGTTGCTTGATTTGTCACCCTACCTCTTCTTATTTTCCCCTAGCTTGGGGGTGGCCTCATAGAGGCCTAGGTTGGGAGGTGAGATCCCATGGGATTATTCTAAATACCTTGTTTGCAGATTTGTTGATGTTGCCTTACTTGGTGGGTTTATATTCAAAGCTGGAAATGAAGAAATCCGTTTTATTATGAGATGAGATTGTGAATTAATTAGCTCTTCTCAAGCCATAGGGATGAATCTTGATAAATTGTTAAATCATGATATCTTCTTATAAACTGGGTAGAAAGAAAATTATAGAAATTTGTAAATTATGTGCAGTCAAACACATTTCTATACTACCGTAAAATTTTAGTAAAGAAAGTAAATATTTCCTTAGTGAGAATTCCATAATTAATTTTGTAATTGTGTAAGGTTAATACCTATGTACCTTAGCAAAAATTTAGGGATATTTTTTGTTATAAATAAAGGGAGATTTAGGAAGTTAATATCTTCATTTAAAGTTATTCCTTAATTAAGGATTCTGTGTTATTTTAATGCCCTTAATGAAATGTATTATATTCCCGATTTTGTATATGCAAATTTCTGTTAAACATATTTAGCCTACCTATGTCTTTTTTTTTTAAAGCATATCAATAATTCAAAGGGCTACAGAGTAGTTTGGTTTATTCCTTATGTATTCATATATATCAAGTATTACAAAATGCATTTTTTGTCCTTAAGGAGATAGAAATAGATTTGAATAAAATTTAATAGGTTAAAATTCCAACAGAATAGAATTTATATTTTTTGTGCTATCTCCATATTCAGTTTATAGATTGGAATGTTAAAGCGGATTTAATACAAAGCACATCATAAATCAATAGCTATGAAGAAACAGATTGAATTTAAATAATAACTTCCTTTAAATAGATTAGTTTTTAAATCTCACATCTCAATCCAGTAAGAAGAAAAGTTTAAATGGTTTTTTATCCTCTCTGTATTATTCCAATTCTTAAATATAAATCTGCACTAAGAAAGATTTAGGAAATATTTAAACAAACATCCCTGGTTATGTACTTTTCCTAAGAGTATAATTTAGGTTGCTGTTGTGTTATATCAGTAAGTGAAATTTCTTTAAAACATAAGTTTACATCTTATAGATAATACATTAAGAGAAAACATGAGAATAACTAGTTTACTTTCTCATAAACCATATAATATATATATATATATATA
>MU226073.1:59840-85708 GCA_018584345.1 Thuja plicata
TTGAAAAATATAGTTGGGGTGGTGTTGAAAAACACCATTTGTGAGGTGTCCTAAAGACTAACGCATCCAAGAGACCAAAGCTAACACAGTTATGCCCCCTAGACAAAGACAAAGACCAATTCCAAACTAAGGAAACAAGGACAAGGCATGATGGAGAAAGGCTAAGTGTCAAGGACACGCGCTAAGAAACAGGGGTGCAAAGGCCTTAAGTAGCACCCATTTCTAGGTTTTCACCACTTGGATTTTATTATAATTTTTTCTCTTTCATTTTTTTCATTTTTTTCTTCTTTTTTTTAGGACTTTTTTATAATTTTTTTGAATTTTTGCTACCAAGGCGCCTATTTCCAGGTTTTCACCAAGGCACTTTTTCTTTTTTCTTTTTTTGAATTTTTGAATTTTTAGATTTTTTTAGATTTTTAGAATATATAATTTTTTTGAGATACATCAAAGCGCCTATTGCTAGGTTTTCACTAAGATGATCATTTTTCAGGACATTTTCTGATTTTAAGATTTTTTGACAATATTTTTTTCATGATCAATAATTATGTACAAAGGATGTCCCCAAACAGAATGGGCATCAAACTCCCAAGAAAGATCACATTATGCAGTCTCAATGTTTAGCAAGGTGGAGGACAGGAGGGATTAGAAACCTAGTGGAAGAGATGGAAGATAGGAGAATGCAAGAGAATGAAGGGAAGAAATCCTCAAAGGTAAACTCCTCAAGAGTACCCAAGCTAGGGAAAAAGAAACATCATGTAAAGCACATTTGGAAAAGAATGAAAGGTCAGCATAGGATAAGGCACAAAAGCGTAATGCAAAAGAAGAAAAGGACGTAGTCCAAAGGCGTATACATGTCAAGAGGCTTCATAGCACCGTGTTTTACTCTCTTTTTTTTAGATCAAGACCAAAGGGGAAAAGGATAGCAATAGGAAAAAATGAATAGTGGAAGATAGATATGAAGGCTAAACGTGAAAGGAATGAAAGCAAGGTCATCGTAAGATAGCTCACAAGATAGCCCAAATGTTCATGTATAGATCAACATTATCAAGATCAAATAGAGAATACAAAATGGATGAAAGATGTAGAAGAACTACACATGATCCCTGATTGCTAGGTTTTCATCATGGTACCTATCCGAGGTGTCACAAGGGAGTGGTTTTTTCCATAGGATAAAATTATTTCTCTTTAATTTTTTTCTCTCTCTTTTTTTATTATTTTTTTTTAATTTTTTTAATTTTTTTAATTTTTTGGAAGAAGGCAAGCTTTTTAGATAATGCTCCTTGAAAGGATAAACCATGATATTCCAAGGATTCAAAATGATATGCTCAAACACACTGATAGGGCAAGGAAGATGAAAGAGAAAAATAGAGGATAAGGTTTTATGCAAAGCGAGTGAGGTTGCAAGATAGGAGGAATAGACAAATAAGGAAAAATGATAGAAGGTAGAAGGATAGTGAATGGAAGGATTGTGAAAGGGTAGATGGAAAGGAAGGCAAGATCAATGTCAATACACACCTTGAAGGGTGGTGAGAGAATGGAGGAAATGAGAATGAAGGAATACGTGAAGGAATATGGTGAATGGATAGCAGAGGTTGCGGTTTAGGCACATGGAATGAAAGAATGTCTTTGGAAGAAGATGAAGTGGAAGCCTTTGGAAGATTTAATGTCAAATTCACTTGTTTCTCAACATGAGACTCTTTCAAGAGAGATTTTGGATCATATAGTAGTAGGCTTTTCATTTATTTTTGATGATTTAGAGAGAATATCTTCAATGATGGATTTTGGAACCCATACTTGTCTTGTAGTTTTCTTCTTAGATATATGTTTTGACTTTATGCCCCCATGTCAATTAGAGGAGACATGGTGATCTTCTTTTTTAGATGGATTCTTGTAGTGCTTCTTTTTCTTGTATTGAACATTCAAATTTCTTCCAAAAGACTTGGGACTTGTGGAGGAAGAAGAATAATATGATTGGTTTAGATGGGTGGATGGATGAAAAGGATTCAAGGGTATGCATCTATGTTGATCTTGGGGAAAGATAGGAGATGGAGGGATGTAAGGACCCAAGATGGATGACGAATTAGGAGCGTTAGGAGGGGAAACTGAAGGGACATAAGGACCCAAGATGGAAGGAAAATGTGAATCCCTTAGTATTGGTGGAGGAGGTCCAAGGATGGATGTGGAAGACGCAAAAGGATAATCAATAAGTTCATCAGCATGTATATGACAACCAAGGCCATCAGCATCTTTAGAGTGAGCATTAGGATTTTCAATAGGATCGTGAACATCTTGAATAGGAGCACATTCTTTGATAGGATTTTTTGAAGATTGAAAATACTTAGGAAGAGTAGAAAGTGGAAGCGAACATGGAGTGGTAGAACAAGAAGATGGAAGACTTTGATCTTGACAAGGATATTTGGATAGCATAAGCGCATAATTTTCCTCTTGATTTTCAATAGGCTTAATATTGGAAGTAACAACATGATTTTTAATAACCTTAATGGAAGTATCATCTTTGGAAAGCATAAGTGGGGTAAGGTTATTTTGATTGTAAATAAGCTCAACGGTGTAAGTAGTAACTTAATCTTGCTTAGGAGAAGACTTAAGATAGGGTGGAATGAATGAGAAAGGGCATGCAGGATCAAAAGAACCATGAAATGGATAAGAGACATCATGAAAAGGATTGGATGACATGGAGGTTTCTTGATCTTGATCTTTCTTTATGTTCTTTTCTTTATCATTTTTAGAGTCCTATTGACATGGAGCCACTTCTAAGGACAAGGAAGCATATTGGAATTGTATGAGAGACTTGGGAAGAGATGGGGAAGGATTAGCTGAAGTAAGCATTATAGCATATAAAGGCTTACACTCTTTAGGTTTAGCATTATTGAAAGTATTCGCAACCAAGTGAAGGTTAGCTTGAGTTTCTTTAAGAGGTAGCCCTTGAGGACAACTATAGGAAATCACATGAACAACATTAGGATCTTTGTTGGATGAAGGATTTGTGAAAGATTTGAAAAACTTGGAGACTTTAGGAGATGTATGAGTATTGGAGGAAGTATAGGATGGAAGGGAATCATCACAAAACAACGGTTCATCATCAAAATGATCTTTCTCAAGAGTGTAATCTTTATTTTCAGCATGAGATCTCTTAGAGGAGAGATTCTTATAGTATTTACATTTACAATCAGCGTGAAAATCTTTCTCTTCCTCAATAGAAGTAAATGTATCATCCAGGTATTGTTCACAAAAATCATCAAAGTCTCTTTCAAAATCAGAATCAATTGGATCACCATCACAATCTATCCAATGTGATAACCCATTACCAGTAAGAATGAGCACATGACTAGGAGGATTCTTAGGAATAGAGGTTTCATAGGTATCACTATATTGTCCATCATCATAGTCATCAAAGATGGGAATGTCACTCTTCATGGAAGAAGCATCACAAGGATTATCACATTGTTCATTATGGTATGTCTTGAAAAGAGAAGTAAGACTCTTGGGAGAAGTAGAAGAAGAATGAGATCATGGAGAAGAGGAAAGTGAAGACCTAGTGGAGGAAGAGGACGTGGATGATGAGGAAAGATGAGAAGACTTAGAAGATGAAAGATATTTGGAAGAAGGAAGTTGTGAAAAGATCATATGTATGATCATAGCAAAGGCATGTGATTCCATCTCTTTCTTTTCTATTTTTTTCTAAATTCATCATCCATGCAATTTTTGGAGGAACACCACAATTTGAATTGAGCAATGAGTTTGAGATCATCTATCCTCAAGAGAGGTTCCATAACAAGATATTTTAAATTCATGATTCTAGAAGAGGAGGAATAAAGCATGGAAGGAAGAAGAGATGAAATAGAAGAAGGTAGACTAGATAATAAGAGGAAAAAATTTAGAAGGAAGAAGAGGAAGAAGAGGAAGAAGCGTGAAGGAAGAAGAGAAATGATGGAAATGGGAGACTAGGAAGACATGGGAGATGTGGAAGAAAGAAGACCAAGAATAATTTTGTGCAACTTGATACCATTTAAGTTCATTTGGATGTTGAGAAACATGTCATAACACTCTTTGGGGAAATCCATTGAAGCTTTCATAACTCAGGAACTCAGATTTGTTTGTTTTAATTGACCAACTAGATGCATTAACAAGTTTTATCATGAATCAGGCACGCAAGACAACAATCAAGGAGTCCAAGCAAAAAAATTTATTCAAACAATGAGAAAGGGACAAAGAAACCTTTCACATGATCAAGAATAGTGACATAGTATTTCTACTCCCTAAAGATTCTACTTGTGTATGTTCTCAAAATGTTTTTCAATCACGCACATAGTCCTAGAAAAGAAAAATTTGGTTGCACTATGGTTCTTAGTAATGGTTTGACTTTGCAACTTTTGCAATCTCAAGTGGGTGAAATCGAATCCTATCACACCAAGGCTTTGACACAGTCCAAGAATTTAATCAATCAGGAGCTACTGAGGAGATCTGACAATTCAACAAGAAACTACACCTGTGGAGATTTCTTCCATAAGGACATTTATATAGCGGTTGTTGCTACCATGGAAAAAATGGATATTACCACTTGAGGTTCCATCCACATGGTTTACCCAATAAAAGGAGTGTCCACTACGGTTAACCATCTCTAATAAGGAAGACTCACAATATGAACCACATGGGGACTTAGCTCGGATTCAAGGGTTCCAAGTTTATGATTCTCCCAAAAGGGAAAAGAGCATAATCCTATAGCCTGTTCACCTCACCCTGACATAGCAAAAAAGATTAATTGAACCACTAATTTGAAATCACCTCACCCAAGGTTCGTATGTCAACAACAATGATCACCAATCTCAAGAGAGAAAGTACTGTCAAAAGTTGAAGACCAAACCAAGTGAGATAATAGCAAATCCTTCCCTACCTAGAAGGGGATCTATCGTCAAGAAGAGCTTTGCATGTAAGACAAGTGAATGAATCCCACTCTCTCAAGATCACCACAAATAGTGTTCATAGGGCCTAATTACTATGTGAAACATATATGCAAGAAAGCAAATCTAGGTCCATTTTTAGAACACCAAGTGGAAATGTGATCTATTAAAGCAAGAAAACACTCAAGCTAAACACATGAGAGGTTCATTTTTATTTCCAAAATCCAAATGTTATAGAGATGAAACAAAATACCTCAAGTACAAAGCAATGTTCTTAGTAGATTTTACCTTATTGTTTCTTTTGTTGATTTTTTCCGTGAAAGCAAGCCATGAACTCTCCAACAAGCAAGACAAGCAAACAAGCAAACAAGATATGCAATGTATATTCAACTTATGTAAACCCTAGGGTGAGATTTGAAAATCAATTGTTAGGAGCAATAATAACCAGAAAATAATCCAAATGAAAACTCACATCATGCATTGAACCATGTGAAAAATAAGTGCAAGCTAATCATTAAATGCCCTTTTTTTAATTTTGATTTTTGACATAGTCAACAAGATTGGATCTATATGACATGAATTCAAATCCCAAACCCTAAATACAGAAAAGAGACCCCTATTAAGAAATAGAGAGCTTTCCAAAAATGTAAATTTTTTAGCAATATTTTTTGATTTGTGCCCTAGGGACCCTATTTATCAAAATAGACCCATTTTTAAAGATCAAATTTTTAAGCCATTAGTTGTCATGAAAACAAAAAACACAGAGAACATACCCCTTGTAGAATTCCAAGAGCTTTCCAGAAATGTAAAAATTTCTGAAAAATTTGTTGATTTGCGATGAGAAATGAATTTTCATGAAAAATCATAAAAAAATTATAAATCGCGGAAAAATGATCTGAAAAATCTGATTTTCAACTTGAAACAAATTTGACCCAATGTCAACCTGAAAAAACAAATTCATACATAAAATTCAAGCCGTTTGGGAGATATGATCAAATATTTCAAAAAAACCCTAGGTTTTGTCTTCATCTCATCCTGCACAAGGGTTAGGCTTGAAAAACTTCAATAAAATAACCATGTAAAGATTAGAAAATCTGAAAATCTAAACAAAATGAAGGAAAATCAGGAGCATCATGCCCCACGGTGGGTGCCAAAAATGTGTGATGAAAATGTGTCACACTTCTATGAATCATTCCATTCAAGGTTGCTCAAGAATGAGGCCTCAAATATCGAGTCATAGCTCCCTAGTCATGGAGTGCAAAGGTTTGTGATGGAGGCCCTCAGATTGACCTAGTTGTGCCCCTGCAAGTACACCATGAAATGGGAGATTCAAAGAGAAAAATGAAGGATGCTAGTCTCCATGATCATCCAATATGCAATGAAATGAAAACTATTCTATATGATTGCAATGCATAAAAGGAAATTAACCTATATGATAACAATGCATGATTAATCTATAAAAAGAAATATGCAAGCTTAATCTATGGAAGAAAATATGAATTTAATCTAATATGAATCTAATCTACATGAATATCCATGGATGCATGAAGAAGAGGACAAGAAGATAGAGAAGTTGCAATATCCAAGCCAAAGTGCCCAAATTCTCCTCCAAAATTGCTCTCCAAACCCGCAACATAACAATACATAAAAATTCTATATGAGAATGAGAAGGAGAGGTTTCCTTTTATAGGAAAGTGAACGGTGGAGATTAAGAGGCAAAAAGAAATGAGCAATGGTGGAGATTAAATCTTGGTTGATCCATGTGCTCATTAAAAGCAAAAAGCCCACCACTTAGAAAGATGTGAAGAAAAAGGGATTTTTTTTTTTCATCAAATAAAGTACTTTAAGTGGGGATTTTTATTTATTTAATTAAAAAAGGGGTTTTCTTTTAATTAAATAAATTAGAAGAATTTTATTTAATTAAATGGGAGGAATTTAATTTAATTAGATAAGATGAATTTTATTTAATTAAAAGGGAGAAATTTTATTTAATTAAAAGGCAGATTAAATATTTTAATTAAATAAAAATGATCAAACCTTAGGGAATATTGAAATAATTGAATTAATCATGATTTGATCAAGGAAATTGATTTGAATTGAAAATGTTACAAAGCATTGATTCAGGAAATTGATAAATTGATAAAATGATAAATGGGGCCCATAGTCCAGGCGACCATTTTAGGGTGCATACAAATAGCACACTACAGGCACTAAAGCAACCCATAGAGATGTGCATCAGGGGCATATAGAGGCATGGACTCCTGTTATGGTAAGAGTAAACACTTAACTTGTTACATTGTATTTAATTTTAAACGTTCGTATTTTTAAAAGAATTTGCTTATAATGATTTCTCACTTATATTTTTTATGTGTTCTATTTACTTCCAATTGATGAAAAAGGAGGAGATGGCACAGGTGGAGGGTTTATTCTTTTGGCCATTTCATTTGTCCTTGACACTTCCATGGTACATACATTTTAATTTACTCATTGGTTTCCTTTTATTATAATAGTATATACACGTGTTTTCTAATTTTTATGATCATCTTATTACATACTGATGCAGGTTTCACCAGTTTCCACTGGGCGGCAATGTGAGGGGGTTTAGGCATTTGGCTTCGACAAGGGGAAGCTAATTAAGTATTTTAGATTGTTTACGTAGACATGTATACTTGTCACTTATGGTTACTAATTTTTAATTACATGTTTTATTTGACAGAGGGTGGTGTATGATGATGTCGTTAGACTGGTTTGCCATGATAGAGTTACAGGCATGTCAATTCGCAATGATAGCCCCATGGTATATATATTTATAAATTTATTTATGTGTATTTTAATATCAAGTATATATTTAATATGATCAAGGCATGATTGTATGAAGTATCTATTTGAATTTTTTAGGTCACCCCTAGTTTGAAGGAGGTACTACGCCAAGGGTTTGTATCACTGATGACCCAACTGATATTTCCTGAAGAAAGTTCAACACAAGTAATTTTTAATGTTAATTTAGTTACTTTTGAAACATATATTTTCTACCAAGGATTTAACATTAAATAGTATAAATCATAGATCAATCTCATGTTCGCAAACATATATAGATTAGAGTCGACATTGATGGCATTTTCCATTCACTACCAAGGACATATATTAGGTCTCCTAAC
The DNA here is from genome assembly GCA_018584345.1 of Thuja plicata. Taxonomy (NCBI): domain Eukaryota; kingdom Viridiplantae; phylum Streptophyta; class Pinopsida; order Cupressales; family Cupressaceae; genus Thuja; species Thuja plicata. The sequence continues at coordinate 67,918 of MU226073.1, forward strand.
TGCATGAGGAGACAGAGAGGCAAGGTACATCGGAGTTCAATTTTTTTTTTTTTAAAGTTATTTATTATTGTTGACTATTACTTTAAATTTTTACTTATTATTTGTAGAAATCATATAAATTAAGTAATCTGAGTTGGGGTTTCACTTTTGTGTTTGAATGCAGGATCCATCAGAGCCAAAGAGTAGTTTGAAGAGACTTCACTTTGATCATCCACCAGTAGAATAGGATGTCCTAGAAACATTTGTAGTTGAAATTCTTATTTTGAGATGTCATATGGCACATTTTGAGATGGCGTATGCCATATTGTATCTAGATATGTTGATTTTGTAAATATTTTGAGATGGAATGTGCCACATTTTATACAAAACTATTTCATATATACATATCTACATGTTCATTTCTGATTATTTTATCTTTGTCATGTGTTCTATGTACATGTATCATTTCCATATTATATCTTTGGCATGTGTTGTATGTATGTATTATTTCCATATTATGTCTTTGTCATGCATTGTATTTATGTATGTATGTTCATTTTCATATTATATATTTTCCATGTGTTGTATGTATGTATTATTTTCATACTACATCTTCATTCACCATTAGCCATCTAGTGCACTATACCTTTGAGAGAACCAAAATGTTGATTGCAAGATTCATGGTAGATAGGAGTGCAATTGATTAATGTTTCATCAAATGCATTATGTTATTTAACATTTATTTTACATGTGTTTATTTGAAAGAATCCATTGTTGTGATGTTGGAATAACTAAACCTCTGATTTGATTTTCAATTTTTTTCATTCGTACATGTGGCATGCCCACTGAGACAACCTTTGATCCTTTATAGATTTAGTTTTCATTTGATTAATGTTATTCTTTTGGTGTTACACAATATTTGAATAGATCTAAAAGTACTTTGCATGCTTTTTTTATAATCCTTGCAGTCAATGTAATGAAATCTCTTTACATGATTCTATTAAATAATTAACGTGCCTTGTATTTCTATTAAAAGAAGTTCAACATTTTTTCTTTACATTGTTCAAAAATTTTAGCATATCTTATTTACATTGTAGTTCAACGTACTTGGTTTACATTGATCAAACAACTTAACATGCTTTGTTTATGCTTGTAAAATAGCTTGTGTACATCCCCTATTTCTACACTTCACATTGGCATTTTGTAAAAAAACTAACATGCTTCACACACATTCTGTAATCAAATTATCTCATTGCTTGAGGTGACATCCTAGAGGCACTATTTTAAATAGAAAACATGCCTTGAATATTTCCACATTTTGCAACAATAAAAATGGTTTTTATGCCTTGTATGTTCTTCCACATCTCTCATTTTTCTTCCCGAGCTTGCAATCTGCTACGTGCATTTTCTTAAAAGTATTCAAATCACTAGTACATTTAACCCCTATTTTTGACCTAAATTTTTGCCGAGGCATTATATTTAGTTGTCTTGGTCGGATTATAGAAGGAAAATTTTCTTTTTTTTTAAAGTAATGCACTTGTTCGTCGAAAGTTTGGCGAACATGGTGTTCGTCGAAAGTTTGACGAACACAGGCATTACTTAAAAAAAATAAAAGATATCATTTCATTATGTTTCCTTATGCATTTTAGAGACCACAAAGGGAAGAAGAAGTGAGGGCATGGAGGTCAGTGAGGGAACAAGTAAGATCTATATCACCCACTCCAAGATCTTGGCCTTCGACTCCATTGATAAGAATTTTTAGTCCATGTTGTCTAATGCAGGGACTTATATTTTCAAGCATCTATTTTCCAATACATTCTGCTTCAGAAACTGTGAAAAATGAAAAACATTCCTACTATTCTATGGTCATTTCATTATTACCTATTATAATGAATTTTCATATTGAAAATTACTGTATTCTCATTGGCGTAGCTCCTTTTTACCGGCAATACAGAGTGATGTGATAATGGACATTGAACTCCTCTACTATTGACTCAAACCACTTTGACTCTGGTATTGTACCATTGCCTTTATCTTCTCAACTATAGATGCTCACCCCTCTCTGCTACCACAACACTCACAGTTATGCATTTCTGTTCCATTTTTTTAGTTTTAATTATTTTTAGTTTTTGTCTATATTCTTGCCCTAGTCGTACATCCATTTCTTTTTTGGAAGGTGGGGTTTCCTGATAGAGTTTACCGACAGGGCTTTGCTAAAATTATTATCTCAGACACGACAAGATTTTAAATGCTCTATATGCTATTCACAAACATGATATTTCAATGGGGCTTTTAACAAAAGCTTTCTTATTTGTTGTGTTCAATTGTCTCAGTAGCTTTCAAATATATTCTATGCCAGTTTTTGATAGTTCTGAAGAAGGATATACTAGTAGAACCAACAAGCCATCTCCTCTTTAGGTCTGTGCTAGATTTTGAGTGTTTTATGATTTCATTTAATTCTTCATTGGGGTTACACTTCCATTTCTTTCCATCCTTTTAGGTTTGTTAGGAGGTCTTACCTTTCCAGTGACTTTTGCATACCCATGTTTTATGTGGATTTATATCAAGAAGCCTAAAAAATACACTTTTATCTGTTACTTGAACTGGGGTCTTGGCATACTTGGGATTGTTTTTAGCCTGGGATTTTTAGTTGGAGGTGTGTGGACAATGGTTGACAGGGGCTTAAATCTCATATTTTTCAAGCCAACTTAACTAATCTCTGCAATGTTTAATATCAATAGCCTAATAGGTTCTTTATAGATGAGTTTGTTGATGTTCTTTGTTTCTCAGGCTCCTTAAAACATAAAAAATACATAGCTAAAACATCCCACAATCTAGTTATCAAGGATTGTTACTATATATATAGTCATGGTGGTATTAACAGATAATTGTCAGTTGTATAAATAAGCCCATTGTTTTTCAGATAACATGCTAACTTACCATGCCTCTTTGAATATCGTCAATAGGATAATCTGATATTGTTTAGGATCTGGATTACATTCTAACTTACCATGCCTCTTTGAATATCACATCTAACCCTTTTTTTTTTCCCATGTGGGATCATCCTTTCTTAGGATTACATCTCCATCATTTTTATTTCTATTTTACTCATTTTGATTCCTATTTCATAGTGCCTTGGGATAAAATTATCAAATTATTACTTTTTTTGTATTTCTTTTGTATCCTTATCATGTCATGTCCTAGTCTTAGTTCATGTCATGGATAGCCTTCAAGTCTTAGTGTAAATCTTTCTCTCAGTGCTTACATGATTATTTTCCTTTCTACATAGGCTTGTATTCAGAGACCTATTTAGGAATACCAAAAAGCAGAGTTGTGCTTCACTTTTTATTGTTTTTAAGGCTCTCAAAGTTTCATGTTTTATATTCCAAATTTGATTGTAGGCTGTAGATATTGGAGCTTATCCTTCCAAACTACATAGATTCAAAGTCACAAGAAATAATTAAGCAATAAAATCATGGTTTACCAGAGTACAGAGAATAAATAGTGTACATCCTAGAGCTCATCTGACCTCTTCTTGATGAATATTATATTAAACACGATCACATTATAAATTTGGGTGTAAAATAATCTTTTAACTCTATGTACGCAATATTGAAGTACCAGATGATAGGTCATGAGATGTTAGTAAACAAAACCATTTAAAAGTTCTTGTTGACAATGAAGTGTACAAGAAACAACAACTTTGGACATTTCTAGGTACACGATCTCTAAATAACTTAGTTAAGATCTTTCTCTGAAAAATAATTAAATGATGATTACACATCCTTTTTTGTAATTGCATACAAATCAGGTAGTAGTGAGGACAATGCCGATTAAGATTGGAATTTGATTTCACCCTTGACATTGGCATATGTCCGAAGACAATAAATAAATAATATGAATCATGAGTACTCTTACTATGTATTTCTTATTGTTTTGATTCATTTAATACATTGTGTAATGTTTGTCTCTTGTAATCTATGTTGTCATGTGCTGCAATTTGTCTGGATGCACTTGGGCTCATGCTGAAATAGAGTACTGGTGGGGGACAATTGAGGGTTCTTGCAAGAAATGCAAAGACCATTCCTAATACAGTCATACCTTAATTCATTATGTTTTTGTCTACTAGTTGTTCAAACTCAAAACAAAATAAAATCATGATAGAATTGCTTATAAGACCATTTTTAATATAGTTTTCCACTCCCTATTTTAAGCAGTACCCCATCTACATTAAGGGATTTCTCAAAATTAATTGATGCAATAACAATCTCTACATTTGAGTCTCTATGAGCCTTTGATATTTGTAGCACATATAATCTAATCCATTCCATCAACCATGTAAGGAATAGAAAAATGTTAAGGTGTCTATAAGCCCTTTATTCTAACCACTGCTAGACAGTCTTTCCCATCCCCACGTGCCTATCTTTTACAAAGATAGCATTGTTGACACTTCCTTCTACTCCCCTACCTATGGCAAGGACTCCAACTGCATGAAGCCCTTATTTCTTTTTATCTCGATTATAAGCATGATGATGGCAGAAAATAGTTCACAATCGCAAGATGACTTAAAAACATGAAATAACCATAATTCATATAATGGTTCTCTACTTTGAATGATATTTACTTTTATTTATTTGATATTTGTACTTATCACCTAATGTTAGTAGCGTGCTAACATAGGGGAAAAATGTAATACTAAAAATTACATACCCTACCATTATCATATTACATTTTGGGATCATTTAAATTTATGTAACCTTGGTGTTGTTTTTATGTTCATTTGACTCTTGCCTTGGCCTTATCTCTCCCTTGATCCCAACTTGAGTCTTCTTATTTTTGTGTTTCTATAGCCTTCAAAGTTAGTTAATATAATTTTTTTATTTATCTCATGACATACTACCATTCCAACAGTTCATTTGGCTTGTACTTAGATGTTAGTGCAATGCATTGATGTTCAACTAATTTTGGCCAGTGAATGTTGCAATTTTTTTTGTTGATAGTCTATTATCCTAGTTGTTTTCTGAACAACATTGGGTTAAAGCTAGAGGTTTTTCATTTAGGTAGATCCCCCACCTAATGGATCTATCCAAAACTGCATAGGAAGGATTATTACCAATAGAATTTCTTGAACAAATCTAAGACCTGACCTGACACCATGCCTTCCAAATGGTGTGAAAAACCTTGGATCCAAATATTTTAATCTCAACATCTCCAAACATTAGATCATAAATCAGGGTGTTATTCCAGTTTTTTCCTATTTTTATCTTAGATTTCCCAATGTTATTTCTCGCAAGAACTTTCCATGGTTCATTCCCTCTGAGAGCCTTTAGGATCCATTTAGTTGCCAGTGCAAGTCCTTGAGTCTTAAGATCCCTTAAGCCAAGTCCTCCCATTTTTTTTGGTATGCAACACCATTCCCATTTTGTACAGTGTATTTTCCTGTTTCCCATCCCATCAGACCATAAGAAATATCTTAGAGTTTTTTCAAGTTTATTTATTTGACTACTGGCCATCATCCACGAGGATGCATAGCACACTGCATGTGAAGATAGAACCTTTTTGATAACTTGGGCTCTGCTAGCCAAGGATAACATGTGGGATTGCCATTTGAGGTGCTTGTTCTCTATTTTTTTATAAATCCATAACCACATGTCATTAATAGAGGGTTCAATGGCAAACAAAATGCCTAGATATCTTACTATAGTCAATGGGCCTACCCATTTCCATCGTCTACTTGCAAGCCATCTCGGGGGAGTATCTTCCCAACCCCGTATTCTAGACTTGTGAGGTGATATTTTGGCACCAGATGCCATACAAAACATTGACAAAAGAGAAAAATTGAGTATTTCAAATTTTCACAATACAAAGTTGAGTGTTTGACATTTATTATGTTTGATGTTGCCTCCTTTTTGGTTTTGTACTGTATATTGACTAGTCATTTTGCAATTTGATTTGAGATGTTCTCTACATTAGTATGTTTCTTTTTATTGCAATTATAATTAGTATGAATGAACAAAATAATCAACTAAACAAAATGATATGTTGGAATGACAGTGCAATATTTATCGATATAGCATCGATGGCTTTGATCAATGTGCCTATGTGTTAATGTGGTGTTGGACCTTGTGTGTTGAGGACATCACACACAACAAGTAATCCTGGGTAGCAATTTTGGGGTTGCCCAAATAGGAAAAAGGTCTGGATATGGAATTATATTTTATGTTTAAAATTAATGTGACAAGTAATCACTTTAGGAAGAACTGATGTAGATTTGGTATTGCAGGGAAATGGTGGATGTCAATACTTTTTGTTGGTTGATGAAACCACATTTACATCTACCCCATCTATGTCTATACCTGATGTAGGAAATGAGTGCAACTTGTGCAAGGCTTGAGAGGTAGCTAGTGCCACTGAGATTGCTTCATTGGAAAAAGCAGAAATCATGTTTCTGTGATGTCTTCTTTTTGTATTTTGTGCACTACTTTGTTGGGACCATATGCATAAATGTGTTTAACAGAGGGCTATTGTAGATTCTGAAACATTTTTTAGAATTTCATGTAGATACATTGGACATATTTTGATAAACTCATGAACTTTTTGTTGTTTATGAATTAGTTATGATTTTCTATATCTTGGATGGGTTTTTGTAAGTTTTATCCTTGTTCCTTTTAGAAGTGTATGGCTTGACTATGCACATGCATAATTGTAGATGAGGGTCAGTAATAGGATGACAAGCATTGCTTAGATCCTTTGGATCTAACCCCATATGTTCCTTCCTTGCAGGTTCTGGATCATATAGGAGCATACCGGATTCAACCCCAGAGACATTGGAGTCTAATCATATTGTGATGAAGGTGGAGTCTGATACTGCTTCAACAACATCAGGAAGTGATGCAAAATTTAATGTTTGTAGTCATTGTAGCAGCATCAGGTGCCACCTTCAACACAATATAATCACTAGAAAGGTCTATATGATCTCTTTTATAAACATAAGACATTCCATATGGTGTTAGAAGACCCAGATGGGTAGAAATTTAATGGTACAATTGTGGTCTCTTTTTCTTTTGGTAACTCTTTTCAGGTAGAAATGGTAGGATACCATCTATCTTTCTTGAAAACTCTTTATCAAAAGGGGATCAATGTCCTCTATCTTCAATCGAATAAGATGTACAGAAGGTTTCTCACCATTAATTTTGTATATAAATTGAGTGCTATACCCAAATGATGCAAAGAAACTTCTGCACCCTTGCTTCCAGTGAAGAGAGAAACGCCATTGATACCCTTTGGATAAAGAGGCTTGATACCATTTCTACCATCCTTCAAAAGACTGGTTTTAAAGTTAAACCTGAACTGCAATGTCTCTATAAGTTACGTAGGCAAGGCCATCTATGATGAGCCCCCGAGGCATTAGGTATGACCCTCAGGTCTTGTAATTTTGAGTGCTTCCTTGATCTTGTTACCCCTTACCAATATTTTACATAGTTTGCATCTCTTTACGAAACTAGTTTTAAATACCTTATGACTGATTTAGCTAAGCTATTGATGTAGCTTATCTTACGATCTTGTATGTAATAAACTATGAATTTTATACCATGCATCTAGTTGTGTAGCCATATATACAAGTGCAAGAAATAGAGAGGCAAGGAGAATATGATACACATGCAAGAAAGTGAAAATTAGGTATGCATTTGCAAGTCATGTTGGTTATTTAAACATCGTAATAAGCTTTATAGTTTCATTTTCTAGATGTGTAAGTCAGAGGGGGCTTACAATAATAAATCATGTAATTTTGTAATGTATTTTTTGTTATTGGATCAATATATTTTTCCCACTTATTCATTATGTTGGCATACTTATTCATTATTTTCATTATTGTTACTTTGCTTTAGGTCTTCTCAATTTTGACTACTAATCATTGGTTTCTCTTTCTCCCTTGGGAATGCTTATCAAGTAGAAACGGTAGGATGTCATCTACCTTTCTTGAATACTCTTTATCAAAAGGGGATCAATGTCCTTTATCTTCAATCAAATAAGGGGTGTAGAAGGTTGCTTTGCATCCATTGGGTATGGAAATTGAGTGGTATACCCAAATGATGCAAAGCATCTTCTGCACCCTCAATTTTAGTGAAGAGAGAAATGCAATTGATACCCTTTAGATAAAGAAGCTTTAGAATATAAAGATGATATCCTACCATTACTACTTGATAAGAATTTCCAAGGGATCATAGATGCTCTATCCTACCACAGACACGTGTGCATTCCTTATCATAGCCTTAACATAATCTCAATCTCATGAGGTTGTAGTGGACCTAATTGATCTAGATTGACCAATAACAACTTCCACTTTCTACATTGAAAAAGTACCATATCTCTCTCTTCAAGGGTGGTTATTCATTACTACCATGTCATGTTGTATTTAGTTGTATGTAGCTCTAATTGTTTATTGTCTACTATGCAATCTTTAGCATATGTATCAAGTGACTTATGTAAATTTGATTATGATTGACCTTAATATCTTACAAGAATTGGTTCTCCGTCATAGTTATGAACCGTTGGGTAGGTAACCTTATGCGGAGGTCTAGGTATAACTTATTTGTAGGTAAAATATAATTATGATCTCATCCTTGTTCACCTAAGTGGGTGGTAGCCGATGAAGAAACTGTCTAAGGAATCTACCCTAGAAAGGGGTTGTGTAACCACTTCTATCATCCTTTAAAAGATTAACATTAAAGTTAAACCTGAACTACGATGTCTTTGTGAGTTATGTAGGCAATGCCATCTATGATGATCCCCTGAGGCATTAGGTCTAGCCCTGACTATATAACTATATAAAAAAGGGTTGCACTGCAAGTATAGTCCCTACCAAGTCCTACAGTATAGTCCCTACCAAGTCCTGGAAAATTGGATGGATGGAACTATTTTAGCAATGTCAAAGTAATTTTCTATATCATGAATTCAAATTGCTATTTAAACATTATCAAAATAGTGAGCACAAAAACATAGTTGTAAATTTGCATGATGAACAAATACAATGATAATTTGTTAATACTTTTGAACAATTTTCACATTGCAATACATTTAGCTCACAACATAATTATTTTATTATATATATATATAGTTCATAGATTAAAATAAATCATATTAGCATAAGTAATTTGAAATTTTGAATCACCTAGAAAAAGAGATCATTAGTCTAAATGATTCATTTTGTGTGTCAATTGAATATCTCTAATTTGGTTTTCTATTTGTATCATTCTTCTTACTACATTATATTTTTTTGTATCTTATAATTTTTCACCTAAATTTTTTTCTAAAATACAATTCAGGTGAAAATTTTGTGAAAACATAGTGAAGACTGCACATGCATCGCAGTCTGTTCATATTTTACTCATGATCTCCTCGTAAACCTGCTCACAAATCTCTTTCAATTCTGCTCAGGCATCTCCTTCACTCTGCACATGCATCACATTTTGGATTCTTATGCGTTGAAGAACGGTTCCTTAGTGAAAAAATCCCTAAAAAATCTATATTTAGATAAATGAAAATAACGATACTAATCTGTATTCTAAGGAGTGACGAGGTCATATGGTTAACTTATTGTGTGCTGAATATTTCAAATACCTTTATATCCTATTGTAGAACACAAATGCAATTGTTGCATACATATTTGAGATGATCATGATTGGGTAGGTGACTTGATATACCTCGTATGCCCTTTCATTACTCATTGCCATGATATTATTGTTTTTGGAATTCACATTAGACCCTAAAGTGATAAGGATTATCAAAAGGGGATTAATGTCCTCTATCTTCAATTGAATAAGGGGTACAAAAGGTTGCGCTGCATTGATTTGGTATAGAAATTGAGTGCTATACCAAAATGATGTAGCGCAACTTCTGCACCCTCTATTCTAGTGAATAGAGAAATGCCATTGGTACCCTTTGGATAAAGAGGCTTGATACCACTTCTACCATCATTTAAAAAACTCATTTTAAAGTTAAACCTAAACTACGATGTCTCTGCGACTGCGAGTTAGGTTGGAAAGGTCATCTATGATGAGACCCTGAGGCATTAGGTATGGCCCTTAGGTCTTGTTCTTTTGAGTTCTTCCTTGTTCTTGCCACCCCTTACCAATATTTTACATAGTTTGCATCTCTTTACGAAACTAGTTTAAAGTACCTTATGAAATATAGTTGTTGGTAGTTATCTCTTCTATAAACATAGTACATTCCATATGGTGTTAGAAGGCCCAGATGGGTAGAAATACAATGGTACAATTGTGGTCTCTTTTTCCCTTTGTAATTCTTTTCAGGTAGAAATGGTAGGATACCATCTATCTTTTTTGAAGGCTCTTTATCAAAAGGGGATCAATATCCTCTATCTTCAATCGAATAAGGGGTGCAAAAGGTTTCCTTGCATCGATTTGGTATAGAAATTGAGTTCTATACCCAAACGATGCAGGGCAACTTCTGCACCCTCGATTCTAGTGAAGAGAGAAATGTCATTAATACCCTTTGGATAAAGAGGCTTGATAGGATACCATTTGTTTGTATGAAAAATCAAGCTATAACATCCTTATCATCTACATAGGAAGAAAGAATTCGGACACAAATCTAAAATAAAATGATATTAATTCAACTAGGTTCTTTTAATTCTTTCCAAAAATATGATGACAATATTCCCTTGCAATTATTATTTTTAGTCTTCCTTTCATCTCTTGTTCTTCGGACTAACATGACCTATATTTTCAAAAAGAAAAAAATGTTTGGTACTTTCTTGGAAGTTCTTAACGACATTTTTTCCTTCCAGGGTTTATTTCATAGTTAGCACCTGTAAATTGTCAGCTACAATTTACAGGTGCTAACTATGAAATAAACCTTGGAAGGAAAAAATGTCGTTAATGACTTCCAAGAAACTACAAAATATTTTTTTCTTTTCAAAAATCTAAGTCATTTTTATAGTCTAAAGAACAAGAGATGCATGGAAGACTGAAAATAATAATTCTAAGGGAATACTGCCATCATATTTTTGGAAAGAATTAAAAGAACCTATTTGAATTAATATCATTTTATTTTAGATCTGTGTGTGAATTATTTCTTCCTATGTAGATGATAAGGATGAATAAGGGGTACAGAAGGTTTCTCTGCATCGATTTAGTAAATAAATTGAGTGCTATACCAAAATGATGCAGAGCGACTTCTGCACCCTCGATTCTAGTGAAGAGAGAAATTACATTGATACCCTTTGGATAAAGAGGCTTGATACCACTTCGACCATCCTTTAAAAGACTAGTTTTAAAGTTAAACCTAAACTGCGATGTCTCTGTGAGTTACGTAGGCAAGGCCATCTATGATGAGCCCCCGAGGCATTATGTCTGGCCCTTAGGTCTTTTAGTTTTGAGTTCTTCCTTGATCTTGTCACCCCTTACCAATATTTTACATATTTTGCATCTCTTTACGAAACGAGTTTTAAATAGCGTATGATTGATTTAGCTAAGTTATTGATGTAGCTTATCTTACAATCTTGTATGTAATAAACTATGAATTTTATATCATGCATCTATTTGTGTAGCCGTATATACTTGTGCAAGAAATAGAGAGAAAAGGAGAATATGATACACAGGCAAGAAAGAAAAATTTAGGTATGCAGTTGCAAGTCATGTTTGTTATTTGAACATTGTAATAAGATTTATAGTTTCATTTTCTAGATGCATAAGTCAAATGGGGCTTACAATAATAAATCATGTAATAATATATACTAGCACTTACACCTAGGAGAGGTGCAATGGTCACGCTGATAGTTAATATATAATGGGGGTCTTCTTCTTCTTCCTCCTCCTCCTCCTCCTCTTCTTCTTCTTCTTCTTCTTCTTCTTCTTCTTCTTCTTCTTCTTCTTATTCTTCTTCTTCTTCCTCCTCCTCCTCCTCCTCCTCTTCCTCCTCCTCCTCCTCCTATTCCTCCCTCTTCCTCCTCCCTGTTCATCTTCTCTCCTCTTCCTCCACCTCCTCCCAAATTCTCCTCCTCTTCCTCTTCTCTCCGCCTCCTCCTCCTCCTCCTCCAAATGAACTAAAATGCATAAATATGATGTAAAGGATAATAAACTAAAAGGACCTTTCAAAAGAATTTTTTCCACCATCCCCAGGCCCCTGAATGGAGAGGCATCTAAATGGCCTCATGGATGCAAAATATGAATATGATATAATCATATATTGGCAATTATGGCTTTATCATTTTATGAGATATTTAGAAATGAGAAATGAGAAATTTGAGAAATTGGTAAAACACAATGGCTCTCCATGTTTTGAAATATGGGGATACACTCTAGAAATCTAATCATGAATTACAAGGCTGACAGTACAAAATACATAGGGGATATATTTGTACATCTCCTATCTACAGTTGCTCACTTTAGGTTTAAAGGGAAATAAAATGCATATAGAAATTTGAGAAATCCTTGCATTGAACATAACAGACTTGAAGTGATCAAATTTATGGTGTAACCTTTATGGAATAGTTTGAACAAAGATGGAAAAGATAACTATTTTCCTTCTTTAATGCCCACTACATTGTAACTATTTTCATGCCTTCAACTTGACTGGGTTGTCATCAATGCATCCCTTTTTGTGGGAGCACACCCCTTTTTCTGGTAAAATGCGTGATCAAATATTTTTCCGGTATATGAAAATTTTATAGAAGCACCACAATGTTTGGAATGTGTGAGCGCATTGTTAATAGCAGTTTTCTATGCCTTATTCCATGATTTATGTCATGTAACTAACTTAAATTTATATTTTGGTTTTAGTCAATTTCTGATATAAGATAATTTATCAGCTTGCTGACACTTTTCCATCAATGGGAAATGCCCACAATAAAAATCCTATCGGCTTAATTAATGCAAAGTAACACCTAAAGATAAATATCTAGACTAATTAGCGACCACTATGCCATTGGTGATTACTCTGGATATTTATCTTCAGGTGTTTTTTTTTAATATTTCATATTAGTCAAAATTTTGACCAACATTGATCGAAACCCCTAAAAATATTGGTCTACTTATCGACCATTCTGCATCAAAATTTAACATCGTGGGTTTGGCATCCTAGTCAGATGGACCAAACATTTCGACCAACATTGGTAGAATGTTTGAATAATAAACTTGCCAATTACAGATACCAATTTTGGCCAAGATTGGCATAGAACATTCAATGTTATCAACGATGTGTCAAAATTTTGACTAGAAAAATAATGACAAGAGCCTTTGTGGATCATTCGACAACTCTTAGTAGAAAAATCAAACAATTTAAGTTTAAAAATTGACCTCAAATGTATTAGTGAATCTTTCTCAATACATCCAATCTATTCATATCCTACAAATATTCTTGAAATATTCATGTGTATTTTATTCTTTGTGCTTCCATGGTACATTCTCCCTACTTGGCTCGAGCATAAGGAATATTGAAATCATTAAATTCTATGAGAGAAAATCTCTTTGAGGCTCTCTGTCAAACATATATAATTGGTCAACTTTCAACTAAGCAACAATGCAACTTTTTGCACCAACTGAGATCGGGTCGCCAAATGGAATCTGAGTGGAATCTCCCCAAATTGAGCTACTTGTTTGTAGGCCTTCCCAAGATGGTCCTTGTACCCTTCATAGATCTTTGATACCTATCACAAGTTCCGAGATATGGATCTCCAAAAATCACTACCCAATTTGGCTTAGTTCACCTTGGAAACACGTTAGTCTGACATGCGCCATAATGTTTTTGATGCTACATGAATGAAGAAAGGTTTTCCATAGCATTAACCAAGCCAAATGGAGCTAAAGGAGCTGATGGTTTGGTCCCATGGAAAATGGTTTGAAAGATGCACCATTGAGCAACTTTCAACTGAGCAACAATGCAAATTTTTGTACCAACCGAGATCAGTTCGCCAAATGGAATCTAAGTGGAATCTCCCATAATTGAGCTATGTGATTTTAGGCCTTCCCAATATGGTCCTTATGCACTTCATGGATTTTTGATATCTCTCACAAGGTCTGAGATAGGGATCTAAAAAAATTGCTACCTAATTTGGCTTAGTGCACCTTGTGAACACTTCCGTTTGACATGCGCCAGAACATTTTTGATGCTACACAAGTGAAGAAAGGTCTCTCCTATCATTTAACCAGCCAACTAGAGCCTATGGAGCTGATGGTTCAGTCCCATGATGAACAATTTGAAAGATGCACCATTGAGCAACTTTCAACTGACCAACAATGCAACTTTTTCACCAACCGAGATCAGGTCGCCAAATAGAATCCAAGTGTAATATCTTAGAATTGAGCTACACTCTTGTAGGCCTTCCAAATATAGTCCTTTTTCACTTCATAGGTCTTTGATATCTCCTAGGAGGTCTGAGATGTGGATCTCCAAAAATTGCTTCCCAATTTGGCTTAGTGCACCTTGGGAACAATTCAGTCTGACATTCGCTGGAACATTTTTGATGCTATGCGAGTGAAGAAAGGTCTCCCCTAGAATTTACCTAGAAAAATGGAGCCAATGGAGCTGAATGTTTGGTCCCATGATGAACGGTTTGAAAGATACACCATTGAGAAACTTTCAATTGACCAACAATGTAACTTTTTGCACCAACCGAGATTGGGTCGCCAAATGGAATCCAAATGGAATCTCCCAGAACTGAGCTAGGCACTTGTAGGCCTTCCCAAGATGGTATTTTTTCACTTCGCAGATATTTTATGTCTATCACAAGGTCTGAGATATGGATCTCCAAAAATTGCTGCCCAATTTGGCTTAGTGCACCTTGGGAACACTTCAGTCTGACATGTGCCAGAACATTTTTGATGTTACACAAGTGAAGAAAGGTCTCCCCTAGAATTTACCTATCCAAGTGGACTTGATGGATCTGATGGTTTGGTTCCATGATGAATGGTTTGAAAGATGCACCATTGAGAAACTTTCAACTAATGCAATAATGCAACTCTTTGCACCAACCGAGATCGGGTCGCCAAATGGAATCTGAGTGGAGTCCCCCAGAACTGAGCTACTTGTCTGTAGGTCTTCCCAAGATATTACTATGCACTTAAAGGATCTTTTATATCTCTCACGAAGTCTGATATATGGATCTCCAAAAATTGTTGCCGAATTTGGCTTAGTGCACCTTGGGAACACTTCATTCTGACATGCGCCAGAATGTTCTTGATGCTACGCAAGCAAAAAGGATCTCCCCTAGTATTTACCTATCCAATTGGAGCTGATGGAGCTTACTATTTTTTCTCATGATGAATGGTTCTTTATGCTCTTGAATTGTTAGTGGTATGTGACTGGTAGAGAAGCATAGACTAGATGCTCGATTCCCCATAACTTTTGATGGGTATTGTTTCAAGACCCAAAAATGGAGAAATGATGTTCTCTCATGTGCCCCAAGGTGTCCAAATTTTTATATTGGTGGAGTTAAAGGTTTGAAGGTTACTCCTTCATTAAGTGCCCCAATTATCCCTTCCAAGCCAAAGTGAGGTTTCCTAAGTTAGAGGAGTTTTCCAAGGTTTCAAGACTTTTCCTTTTGGGAAAAGTGCTGCCCCAAATAATACTCTTTGATCATACAATTAATTTACAAGGACCTTTGGGAGATTTGGAAGTAAAACTAGAAAAGGTGTTCTATACGGATGAATTTTTCATGTAATTTTGTGAGTTTTTGCAATTGTACAGATCTATGCAGATGAACCAATTGGAGAATTTGAGGATTTGAGATAGACTTGATTTGCAACTAGTTTGGGATCCTGAATAATTAAGGCTACATCAATGGACATGACATTGATATCTTCATGATGCAAAAGGTTTAAGGTTATAGGTTTTACACAAGAAATCAGTCTTAAATGTATTTGGAAGGACTACAAATTCTTCATTACTTCTCATCAAAAAGGAAAAGGGGGTGCTACAATACTTGTTTGCCCCAAAGAGCGGTTTGGATTATCTTTAGTTTTAAGGGTAAGGAAGTTCATATATGTAATGTCTATGCTACAAATGACCACCGTGATAGAACTACAAATGACCATAGAATTAGTACTACATTGTTCTGATGCTATGTGAGATTCATAGGTGAATGATTGAAAACGTATTTTCACAAACCAACCACAATATTTAAATCAAATACTTTACTACTTTGAACACATTCAACAAAGCCTTATATTTTATTGTACAAGAATTTATAAGACATCTTATCTAACACATTCAACAAAGCCTTAATATTTTTTGTCAAATATTTGCATTCTTGCATGTATTTCATCATTATACAAGTTTGACTATACACACAACCTTTCGTACAAAATCATTGTATATCATTGATACAACATATTGTGAGTAAATATATATTTGTTATCAAAAGTTTGAGATATAGAATTTCTCAAAATCTTAGATACATAGCTATATATCAAAAATTTTAGTGTCATTTCCACTCCTAAAGTGTATAAGTTTAACACATGGTACTCGATGACATCTAAATTCCAATCCCTGCATTTGGAAGGCACAAGAAAAAAATAATTTTATAGTTTGACAAAAATATTATGAATGTATAAGTAACTCAACAAACCAAAGAACATGTATCTTTTAACTAGGTTGCAGGTCCTTGTAAAACCTGCTGAACTCTCTTTTTTTGTAAAGGTTTCGGGTCCTTGTAAAACCTGTTTTTATTAATCAGAACAAACCAAAGAACATGACTAGCCAATGCATAGTGAAGTTTACCATCATAAAAGATCTGGGCTAATCAAATGCACACCTCAATCTCCAATATCTATCATATATGTATCCAACTACACTTACAATCCACATACAAAACCAAGTTTATTGGATCAAACAAATAAAGGAAAAAACTATAAAGAATGTATTGAACGTAACCATAATAAACATAGAAAACCTTGCAGTGAGTTGCACTCACCTACTGAATTGTTCCTGAAGGGTCATCTCTCTTCTTGAGGGTATTCAATATTTCTTCATGATCAGCAGTATTAATAGTCCAAAGTTCCTTTGTCTTTGGTTTTTCTTCATGTTTCAACAACTTAACATTGACTGCTATAACAAGGTGTGAATACATGAGAATGGTTTTGTGCCTCTCGTAGTCTTCAAACGTAGGAATACCATTATTTCTAATCATTTATGTGCGTAGCCATGTTCCCAAAACACCATGTGATCCTATTGGATATGTGAACATATCATCATATGTCGTTAGTTGCGCAAGTTTTTTCTTTCCTCGTACATAATGTGCTAACCAGTAATCCGATCTCTCTTCATTCCCCTATGGTGCAACCATTGAAAAAACATGTCTTGGCTGTAGAAGATTTGAAAGATGGTCGTAGTCAAGTGAACAATTCATGTCATCATTTATTACAAAAAGTGTGATAGATATAGTAGTTAGATAATGTGGAACCCATGTATCGACCCACTCACTTGACTCACACTGATCCCAATCAAACTAAAGACACCTCAAAAAAAAAAAAGCCAACTCTCATGTCCAAATGGTCCATGTACTAGCATCTGAGCTTTGAAATGAATGCATTTTTGAAGAACCTTTCATGGTTTGACAATCCAACCTATCTCTAATTATGCCCAACTCAACCAACCAAAAGTGTCATGCCCAAATCTTACGTCAAAAAAAGTAACTTTTTTTTTGAACGGTTAAAATAAAGTCTAAGGCCCCGTTTGTTTGCACGAATTGGAATTGAGTGAAAATCTTATTATCACAAAACCAGGTTTTGAAATCCTGGTTTTGCATCTTGGGGAATTGGAATTTGACTCAAAACCTTATTATATCAAAACC
>MU226073.1:90663-116768 GCA_018584345.1 Thuja plicata
CATATATATATGTATATATATATATATATCTATATATATATATATGTATATATATATATATATATCTATATATATATCTATATATATATGCTTTTATTTCACCTAAGTAAAAAAAAAATAGAGAGGATGATTTTTTTTTAGAACTTTCAAAGAAATCAGTTTTATTTTTTTAATGCAACAGAATGTATAAGCATGCATACTTGTACAATAGGGAACATGTATTTCATTTTCATATAAAACACAAAGAAGAAACTTGCTAATTTCTTTTAGACTGCTTTTCCTATAAATAGAATTAAAATGCTTATAGAGATTACTAATCCTTGAAAATGGGGGAAGAATTTAACATTTATAACATATGCATATGAATATCTCTATTTTTTAAATTTTTTTAAACTAAAATGAGGTTACTACATGATTATCTACCTTTAGTTCATACTTCAAGACTAAGCCATATTTTTCTTAAATCAAGTTGATATATAACATAGAGCTTAGAGTAAGAAGAGTCTCTATATTTCTAAATTTTCTCTTAAAATAACATAGATTAAAAACATATTCCTTTGAGCATATTTACAATACATCACTTTTTCTTATATTTGAAATATCAACACTAAGGTTTACAAAATCTTTTCTGTTCCCATTGCTTTCAAATGCACAACTAACATTTTGCATTAACTTTGCACAAGATAATAAAACTGTAAATGTGCAAGAATCCAAAATCTAAAACTTCATAGACTAACAAATATTTCATTAGTACACAAGGTTACAAATTTCCAGCCACAAAGCTACTACATAAACACTTTAAAAAAACAATATTTCTCCCTAAACAACATGTTTACTAAACATTAGCCTCATAGGCTCTTACATGCACAAACTATAGAGAAGGGAATTCTTTCTTATCTTCCAAGCTCAACCTTTGGTCTTCCAGAGCTCCAAAATACTAAAATCTGCAAATAGGAAAGATAACCAAAAGACCATGGGAAGCTCACCTAAAAGCCTAGGCCTCTAAGAGACCACCCCCGAGCTTGGGGAACCAAACATAGGTAGGAAACACACATGCAAGAAATAACAAGGATTGGAAAACAACAATACACAAAAATCTCCCAACCAAGGTTGTCACAATGGGTCACATATTGACCCTTCAATGGGGTGAAGTGGACCAAGTACCCAAGAGGAGAAAGTCATCCAAAGAAAGAAACAAAATAGCCCTCACAAGATATCAAAAATAACATCTTCTCATCTCCTTCCAAGATCACAACAACTCCCTTATGCACCCCAAGGCTTCAAGCCATAGACAGCTGCCTTATGACCCCCAAAATAAAAAGGTGGATTGACTTCATGGAGCCCATACTCCATGTTTTCTCCCTTTCCTCCTTGAGGAGAGACTCTACACCCATGGACTGTCACTATACCTTCACCCCCAAGGCTACTCTTCACTCCCAAGGGTGAGTGGACCTTGAGACATCCATTCACAAAAGTATTCAATCTCAACACAAAGAAAAATCACAATACAAGAAAGAAACCAAACTCAAAATCTTCATTGCAACACATATACTAACATGAAAGGATTGCTTACAACAAGTAATTTGCAAACCAACATAATGCTACTACCAATATGCAAAATAAGTGAATGCAACAAGCACAAAGTGTTAGTGCCACCAACCTAAATCCAATCTTAAGGAAGAAATTTGATGAAGAGCTCACTCTTTCCTAAGTCTCCTTCTCTAAGCTTCTCCAAAACTAGCAATGTCTCTAAGATAGAGAGTGGGTGTTCAAACTCTCTAACATGGAGAGTCCTCACTAAAAAGCCACTAGAAAAAATCATGGAGAGAAGGAAAGCCCTCTAATTGGTCTCTCTTCCCTAAACTCTTACAGCTTTCTAAAAATAGATCCAAGAAAAAAAATTCCAAAAAGGTGAGTTTGGTCTTTGCATCAAAATGGAAAGGTGGTCTACCCAAGATCAAGCCTCCCAAAAGTTGATTTTCGTCCAACTTGGGAAACCAACTTTTGGAAGGGTCTCTTGGTCAACCAAAGGCTATCCTAGGGTTAAAATGGCCCTTATCTATTGGTATAACAAGTGGGATACCTAAAAATCACCCCAACACAATCCTAGGCACTTTTTAACCCCTCCAAAAATCCACTACAAGGGTACTTACAAAATTCAAATGAAATGACCACACCTCCATTTTCCAAACCAAGGTATGCATATGGGGATTCACTAATGTACTTATCTAGATGGGTGGAAAACCATTCCCAAGTTGACATGTCATGGTCTTAAGTACATTCACAAGTGTCAAGTGACACACACCAACATTTACACATCACTAGACATATGTCATGTCCACTTGGCATAACCACAAGGAAAATAAATATGAAAATACATTTAAGGAATAATCTTCCAACAATCAACCATTTATGTTTACAAATTAAATCATGATACAATGAGGTCTTCTCTCATTAGACGCGACCTTGGCTTAAACTGAGTTCACATATACCTATGTTTGGTTCCCCAGATTAAATACCATGGTCTCATACCTGCACACTCAATTCAAATATTAGTAGTCCAAGGTGATAAAATATTCTTCATAATACCCAATATTTAAAACCTTAAGGAATCATCATCATACTAAATTCATTACAAGCAATGATAATTTCATTTAAGCATATTAACACAGGGTAAGATTCACATTGCATGATATTTCAAATTAATATCCATTTCTAACAATTCTCATATCATCAATAACCCATAGCATAACCATAATATTTTTTGAATCAAATGTCTCAAAATAAAAAGTCCATAATAGAAACATGAAATAGTCCATAAGGTGCATCATAAAGTATCATGTATCCAACATCCAAAATGATCAACCCATGACATAAAACATAAAATCCGTAAGGTCCATAATGCATCAAAATATAAAGTATCATGTGCTAAGTCTATCATAAGCAGAAAAATTGGAAAACTACAATGGGGTTCAGGGTGAGCCTGAGGGTACAATCTTACTAGGGTACTACAAGGTCATAAATTTAATAATAATCTCAATCTATGCCCCTCGAGATGTCAATCATAACGGGAAATGAGGAAGGCTCTACAAAAAGAATCTATGCACCGCTGAATCAAGAGTCCCCCCTATGACAATGATGAAGTACACCAATCAACAATAGAATGAGCATGAAGGATTTATGCACCTGAAATCCTCAATTTCTCCTTAACTAGAGCTATATTTACACATGAACCTGCTCCATCATGCTCCCCTTTTCCATGACCAGCCTCAAAAAAATTCCAAATATGAGGTACACCTCTCTCCACATGCATTCTACATAACCAATAAAACATAAGAGCATTTTTGAACTCACCTATGCAATTATCTGACCAGATGAGATGTCTATCCATAGAAATATCATTTTCCCGCACCCACTCAAAATAATTCTCAAAGCAATGTTGGATATACTTGTGAGAATGAAATCTATCATCGCTCATATAAAAATGGTATTCTCTAATTATCTTCTGGTCATCTTCTGTACTATTAGGGGAATGTCTATATATTATGTGCACAAAAATAGCAACCTGAAAAGAATTGTAATATTGAGCTTTCAATTCATTTTGCAGCTGCAATGTATAGTTCTCTACAAAGTCAATGACTGATATAATAGTGTCAATCAGGAAAGTGTCCTTACAAATCCTGAATTGTTGATCCAACCACTAAGACCTGTGACTATTCCATGCATACTTGTAAAAGAGATTCTTCCTGAAATCTAAAATAAAATCAGCTACATTGCATTATTTTGTAACCAACTCCTATATAGAGCCTTCACGTCCACTTTTCAATGTATATTTAATGGTTTCATATACCTTTTTTGGATAATTGTCTTTCCCAAATCATGCTCGCAACTCTCATGAAAACATCAAACAAACTTCACTGGCCCACCACACTCTGAGCACTTGTCATTTAAGAAATCTTATCTATAAAAGAAACATCCATCATGTCTAGGACATAAAAAATAATCTAGAAAGTCTCTTGATGATTTTGGAAGAGCACTTGCACCACACTCCTCCAACATTTCACTAGTATGCAAAGTAAAATGAATGGATCGTAACAATTCATGAAGCATTGAAAACTCCACATGATATTTGCAACAACAAGTATTTCAAATCTTAAGAGGCACACAAAAAAAGGCTTGAATGGTTCAAAATATCTTTGTGATATTTTCAATGTTGGATGTGTCTCACAAAATATTTTGAACAACATTGTTTGACTCACCTCCAAATAATTTTTTGGATGCGAGGTGCATTCTCGAATGTCAATTCTCAACTTCAAGACATCATTCACATTTGGTGACACTCTTGAGTTAGATTGCCAAAATATTTGAATTTTATCTTTCACACCATCAATAAGCTTCTTATCACAATGTGGATGTCTCCCACCATAAGCCCATGTATCATTTTGAAGAGGATGATCAAGTCTTTATCTTCTTGCAAGTGCGCTATCCAAAGTTTTGTGATTTAGGTTCAAGTCAACACAAGTTTGTCTCATCAAATGAGCCTTTATCAAATCATGACTTACTAAGGAGGTTGTAATAACCCTCCTCTAGGCTCTCTTGTCTTTTTCCTTTTTATTCTTCCCAATGGAATTGAGAGAACTAAAAATATTTCTCACAATAATAGCATTCCTCTCCTTTTTCTTGTTCACACTAATCTTCAATTTGACTAGAATAGGTCTAATCTTCTACATCTTTAACAACTGCACAAACAATTGACATTTCTCAACCAATGTCTTGTGGCTAAAAAATTTATCAAAATTTTTTGAAGCCACAACCGAATGGTTCTTTCTGATATCTTGCCATCGAAATTGCTCATTATGTTCTCATCAATTTCAAGTAACCATTTTGTTTTTCTTGAAGGTCTTAAATTTGAATTTTGTCTTTCTTCCTCATAAGGGACTTCATTTCTCATATAATTTGGAGATGTGTAATGTTGATTTGGTTATTTTGCACCATTATCATTATCAATTCCTTCTTATTCGATCAGTGGATTTTCATTGTCAATGTCCACACTTCCATTGTCCATGTCTACATGTTCATTTTCAAAACCTATTTTTTTATCTTCAATCCCTACATTATCATTTTCAAAATTATTGTTATAAATAATTTCAAATTCATGTTCTTATTCACTTGAAACCACATTTAAGGGCGGGCCTATGCCCACATCTTCATTAATATTTAACATACCTTGTCTCTTGTTCTGATGGGAAACCCTATTCATTTATCTATACACTTTAATCTCTTCATTTGTGAGCTTCCTCTTTCGTTTATGCTTTTGAAGACTACTACTCCCCATGGTGAGACCAAAAAGGTGATGCAAAAACCTTTGATTATATAGAAATTCCAACCAAAAAGGGTGAATAAAGTAATTTTTGTCTTTCACAACTGATTTCCTGTGATATTCTCTGCAGAAAATGTTCTTCGTAGACTGAGGGACCCAGAGAATCAATTTTTTCTTTTGGATACCAGTAAAGCATATCAGATATCAGATAATAATGGATATCCATATTGGAAATAGGTTGAGTAACTGGGAGGAGAGGGGTGAATCAGATACCACATAAATAAATCCAAGTCCCTTAGATGTCTTAATCAAACTTATCACTATTACTCGGTTAACAAAGATATTTTGTTGTTACTCGGTTAACAAAGCAATCTTAAGATATTAAATGTGATTATTCTTTAGTGATTAAGTTTAGAAATATAAAGCATAAATCAAATAACATGTACACATATGACACCAACATTTAACATGGAAACCCAGTTTGGGAAAACCACCAATTGCAACTAGTTACTATCTTTCACTCTTCTGAAGTGAGCCCTGTTAGGAGTCAGCCCTATTAAAGGTTACAAAACATACTATTAGGTGTGACCTTGTTAGAGGATTTAATCACCCTGTTAGGGGTGGCCTTGTTAGAGGTCTTCAAAGTCTTCAATTTAGAAATTCCACCTTGTGAGAGGATTTATGAAAGACTGTTAAGTCTACTTTGTAAAGAGATTTGGATCACTACTATAATTTTTAGAGAGTAACAATGGATTGACCTGTTTGAAGAAGCAATTGTCTTTGTTGATTCAGATCTCTATTCTGGTTTTAAAATGGATCCTCACTGATCGAATATTCTATTGCATCTTGGTCTAGATGTTCTGTCCTTAATCAGAATTCCATCTTATTTCACCTTCACTCTTCATATTAAAAACTCTTCCACTTCTCCCTTACATATTCAATCCAAACTTGACCTTGTATATATATGATAATCCTTGTCAAGTCAGCTTGAATAACCTTCCAAATAAATAATAAAACTTAAGTTTGGCAGCTGCATATAACCAATTAAACATAAAGTGTAAACTACTGTTAGTCGGCTGACACTAAGTGTATAATTCGGCTAACACTTTAATCCTTCAATGACTGACCGTTATTGAAATACCTGAGTGAACTCGGTTAGAATTGAAAATCACTTTGGCTTATATATGATTCTTTTGCAATTCCTGAGAGAGCTTGAATATACTGACTATGCTTGGTTAGGTATAGACATTTGTGTAACATCACTACATTTTTGTATACATCAATGATAATACATAATTGAATAATTGTCTTCAACAATCTCCCTCTTTGGCATTGATGGAAACACAACATGTCATAATACAAATAAATTTAGAGAAATATAAACAAGAATAAAATTTTATTAATGTCCTTAACTTCATTCTTATTCTCATCCAAAAAACTCCCTCTGTCTTCATAATCACTGAGATACAGATTTCTCCCTCTTACATCAATCTTTGTTTCTGATAAAATTTCTCTCTTTGTCATCAATAATATTTTCCTTTAATAATTTCTTTGGCATGACATCAATAATCTCTCCCTCTTTGATATCCAAATGCCAAAGACTCTATCCAACGAAATTGTAGTGTACCTGATGTACTAATTCATATGCAATAAGCTCTGACAATCTACATCAACTTGTTAAATATTTTTAGTAGCTCAATTGATGCATCACTAATATGTCCATTAGAGAGCCTCAGTTAGGGGAATCACCCCTAGCTTTCCTCTAAGATACAATAATTCATCCTTAGGTAAAGGTTTTGTGAATATTTCTGCAATTTGTACTTTAGTACTCACATATTCCAACATTACTTCCTTGTCCTAAACCAATTCTCTCAAGAAATGATACTTTATTGCAATATGCTTAGTCTTAGTATGCATCACAGGGTTCTTCTTAATGTTAATATCACTATTATTGTCACAGTAGATAATGATTGGTTCTTTTATTTCCTCCTTCACACCTGACAACAGTTGTTTGAACCATATAATATTTGAACAATTTACTGCTGCAGTAACATACTTTGCCTCTGCTGTAGACTGAGAAATATAATTTTGTTTCTTTCTGGTCCAAGAGACTAACCTCTTTCCAAGAAATAACTCTCCACCACTAGTGCTCTTTCTTTCACCAACACTACCTTCCCAATCAACATCAGTTAAAGTCTTCAAATCAAAGTTACCTCCTTTCTTATACCATAATCCATAATCTTAAGTGCCTTTAAGATATCTCAAAATCATTTTGATAGCCATCAAATGATTCTCTCTAGGATTAGCTAAAAACCTTGCAACAATACCAACTGGTAATGCAATATCAGGTCTAGTGTGAACAACATATTTAAGTTTACCAATCATGGATCCATAGGTAGTTTGATTTACCTCCTTTGAGTCATCATCGTTAGACAACTTATGTCCATTAGACATAGGTGTCACAACTGGTCTGGAATCTTTCATTCCAAATTTCTTCAGTATATCTTTGATGTATTTAGACTGAGTAATGTAGATACCATCCTTGATCTGATGAACTTGTAAACCAACAAAGAATTTGATTTATCCAAACATAGACATCTCAAATTCCTTATTCATAGCTTCAGAGAATGCTTTGCATAAATCATAATATCCAGTAAATAGTATATCATCAACAAATATCTTTGCTAATAGTATCTTTCTCTAAGGTCCTTCTTTGATGTACAAGCTACTATTGTCCTTAGTTCTCTAAAATCCAATACTTACCAGGTAACCATGCAATCTTTCAAACAAATCTCTAGGAGCTTGCTTCAGTCTTTACAAGGCTTTGTGCAATTTGCAAACCATATTCCTTTTGTTAGGATCAACAAAACCTTCAAGTTTCTCAATATAGACTTCCTCTTCTAGAATTCCATTCAAGAATGCAAATTTTACATCCATTTGGTATACCTTGAATCCTTTATGTGTTGCATATGCCAGAAGAGTTCTGACTCCTTCAAGTCTTGCAACATGAGAAAATTTTTCTCCATAATCAATACCCTCTTCTTGATCATATCCTTTACACACTAATCTTTCTTTGTTTCTAGAAAATTTACCTTTTTCATTCATCTTGTTTCTGAAAACCCACTTAGTACCAATCACATTCTTATCTTTTGGTCTAGGTACAAGAGTCCAGGTTTTGTTCTTTTCTATCTGCTCAATCTCTTCATTCATGGCTTCTATCCAACTTTCATCATTCAACATATCTTTAATGGATCTAGGTTCAATTTCACTAAGCAAACATGTACCTTTAAGTTTTTTCCTTGTCATTATACCTTCTATCTGATCTCCAATTATTTTCTCAGGTGCATGATGCTTTCTAACATATTTGGCAAGTAGAGGTTCCTTCCTCTTTGATTCTAGGCTTGCTCCACTTGGTTCACCATGCTCAAACATTATGTTCTGTTCTTCCAACTGAGACTTGGGTTATACTATCTGAGACTCGAGTACCTCTTTCTCACACTCGGGTGCCTCTATTTGTGACTTAGTTCCCTTTGTCTGTGACTTAGTTTATTCAGTATGAGACTCAGTTCCATCTGTGTGTGACTTGGTCTCAACAATTAGTAGCTCAGGTTGCACAGGTTGCAACAAGGTTTGTGCTGATGAATTTAGTGGTTGACATGGTTGCTATCCAATCACCATTGCACATGTCTTAGGTATAGTATCAGGTTCATAATACACAAAGTTTCTATAGTCCTCAGGCTCTTTAATGCCCTGTTCTTCACTTCTCTCTACAAACTCATCTATCTTTACATGTACACTTTCTATGACATTATGAGTAGCAATATTCAAACATTAATATGCTTTGCTTTTATAGGTGTAGCCTAGGAATATACCTTCATCACCTTTTACATAAAATTTTCCATTTCTTGCTTCCTTCAAGATGTAACATTTACTTCCAAATACTTTGAAATAATGAACATTGAGTTTATATCCATACCATAATTCAAAAGGTGTCTACTTAGTACCTTTCTTCAGTTGAACTCTATTAAAGGTGTAAATTGTAGTGTTGATGGCTTCCTTCTAGTACTTGGTTGCAACATTCTTTTCAATCATCAAGGTTCTTGCAAAATCCATAATATACCCATTTCTTCTTTCTGCTATCCCATTTTTCTATGGTGTACCTAGGGAAGATACTTGTCTCTTGATTCCTCTTTTATTGCAGAATTCATTGAACTCGTTAGAAATGAATTCACCTCCTCTATCAGATCTTAGGAATTTAAGTTTCTTTCCTATTTCCTTCTCAACTCCGGCAAGGTACCACTTAAAATTCTGAAAAGATTCAGATTTTTCTTTAAGAAACATAACAGTCATCATTCAAGAATGGTCATCAATAAATAGAATGAAATACTTCTCTCTTGTGTAACTTGTTCCAATTGGTCCACACAGATCAGTATGCACTAACTCCAAGACTTCTTCAATATTGTAATTCTTCCTCTTGAAACTAGTTTTACCCATCTTCCCAATTTGACATTGTTTGCATATTGCCAATTTAGGTTTCTTCAAAATAGGAATACCTCTTACTCTTTTGTTCTTGCTTATGTTGACCAGGTTATCAAACTTCACATGACATAATATTTTATGCCACAATCATATTTTTTCTACTTTTGAAATAAAACATGAAATTTCAGTGAGATCAAGATAGAATAGATTACCTTTTGTTTGCTTTCCAGTTCCTACTAGATTTCCCTTACTATCCAGGAGCTTGGCCTTACCATTCATTAATTCTACCTTGAAATCAATTTTATTCAGCTGTGCCACACTTAGTAGATTATTCCTTAGTCCTTCAACCCAATAAGCATTATCACATTTGATTACTTTTAACATAGCAAGGTTCATCATTCCCAAAACTAACACTCCCACCATCATAGTGCTCAAGATGTTCAAATTTAGTTTTATCACCAGCCATGTTGTGAGAAAAACCACTATCAATTATCCAAGTGTCATTTTTGCTAATATGAGAGAAAAGTGCAGTCTTTTCATTTTCTTCATTGTCTGACTCATCCTTAATAGCACTGTAAACAATTTCATCTTCATCTTCATCACTATTAGAAACTTTTGCAATATAACAAGATTTCTTACCTTTGTCCTTGTAGCTTTTATATCTTTTGAAATCTTTCATGCCTTTGTACTTCTTGAACTTACTCTCACCTTTGTCTTCTTTGTTTGGACACTTAGCAGTAATGTGACCAACCTCAAAGTATGAAAATAAAATCAATGGTATTCTTCCTTTGAACTATCATTTTCCTTTTGCAGATCTCTTTGCAAGTAGTGCTTCAATGATTTCTAGATCTTCATCATCAAAATCATCATCACTATCACTGTCAATCTATTTTCCTTTTGAGTTTCTATCCATCTTACCAAGGTTTAATTTAGCTTTGAATGCAGACTCAAAATTGCTAGGATTAGGAGAATAATTGTCAAAATTGTCCAACTCAAAAGTTGTTAGCCTTCCAACCAATGTATCTAGAGTTATATCATTACTGCACCTCATCTCTTGAATAGATGAAACTCTAATTTCATAGATAGAAAGTAAAGTTCTCAATACCTTACTAACCACTGTTTGTCTTCAATCATTCCACTGGTAGCTCTGATGGCACTTGAACTTTTCTTGATTCATTCACTGTATTTTGTATTATCTTCTCCTTCTTTGATTTTCATCTGATCAAACTGACCTCTGAGACTTTCTTCTTTGTCTCTCTTTACATTTTCATCTCCTCCATGGATATCATGCAGTTTATTCCACATATCATACACAGTAAGGCAGTCCTTGAATTCATCAAATTTTGAATAGTTGAGTGAAGAAGATATATCAATCATCATTATGTTATGATTCTTCATTTTCACCATCTGATCCATAGACATAGGTCTCAATGGTTCCACATATTTGTGTTCCAAGAATTGTAAACTAGTATCTCCAATAGTAGATAGATGTAGCCTCATAAACTCTTACCATGCAGCAAAGTTGTCTTTGTTAAGCTTGGGAATCTGCCTTCTGTAAGACATCTTTGATCTTTAGCTTAGGCCTTGAAACCTTCCCTCAAAGCACCAAAATATCTGATACCAATTGTTGGAAATGACTTGAGTAACTGAGAGGGGAGGGGTGAATTTTTTACCACAAAAACAAATCCAAGGGCCTTAGATATCTTAGTCAAACTTATCATTATTAGTCGATTAATAAAGATATTCTATTGTTACTCGGTTAACAAAGAAATCTTAAGATATTAACTGTGATTATCCTTTAGTGATTAAGTGTAGAAACATAAAGCATAAATTAAATAACATGTGCACAGATGACACCAAGATTTAACGTGGAAATCCAATTTGGGAAAACCACCAATTGCAACCATTTATTGTTTTTCACTCTTCTGAAGTGAGCCTTGTTAGGAGCCAACCCTACTAAAGGTTACAAAACACATTGTTAAGTGTGACCCTATTAGAGGATTTAATCACCCTGTTAGAACTAGGCTTGTTAGAGGTCTTCAAACACTTCAATGTAGAAATGCCACCTTGTGAGAGGATCTGTGAAAGACTATTAATTCTACTCTGTAAAGAGATTTGGATCATTGCTACAATTGTTAGAGAGTAACAATGGATTGACCTATTTGAAGAAGCACTAAGTGTATAACTTGGTTAACACTATAATCCTTCAATGCCCAACTGTTACTAAAATGCCCGAGTGAAGTCGATTAGAACTGAAAAATCACTTTGGCTGATATATGAGTCTTCTTCAATGCCTGAGAGAGATTGGCATATAATAACTATGCTTGGTTAGGTATAGACATTTGTGTAACATCACTACATTTATGTATACATCAATGACAATACACAATTGAATAATTGTCTTCAACAATCTGATATTATCAGATATCCCATATTATCGGATATCCATCATTATCAGAAATCTAATATTATCATATATCCGATATCTCCTACCCAAATTTGGCTTCAACCTTTTCATTTACATCCTGTTTTGAATGTTTATTATACTTTTTCATTAATATTATAAATTTTACTTTATAATATTAATATTATATTTTCATACTATTAATATTATATTTTCATTCTATTAATATTATATTTTCAAAATATTAATATTATATTTTAACAATATTTATATTATATTAATATTAATATTAATAGTATATTAATCTCTCTCTCTCTCTCTCTCTCTCTCTCTCTCTCTCTCTCTCTCTCTCTCTCTCTCTCTCTCTCTCGTGCAGGGCACCCCTTGCAGCTTAAGAGTTAGGATTATTTCTTTTTTTTTATAATAAAGGAGTGGATCCCTTGGATCATTTTGGTGTGATGTTGTGGTTTTCTTTGCAAGGTGAAGGATCTTAAGGTTCTTTATAAACCTTGAAGACTCCAGAAGCCATTTAAAACCATCTCCTTCAATTTTGATGTTAGGTTACATTTTGTGTTTTTAGACCTTAGTCCAAGGTCATTTATTGTTTTATGTCTCTCCCAAGTCTTTGGAGCCTTGTGTTGTCATTTTTCTAAAAGATGCAAAATTGACAAATGTTGCTAAAATGTTGTCATTTTGCAAAATGTTGCTCGAGCAACTTTTCAAAAGTTGCTCGAGGAGTTAAATATTGAATGCCAACGGTCACACCTACTCTTAGGGGCAGCTAAAACATTGGAAGTATGCTATTTTATGGCTTTATGCCTACTTGGAAGGTTAGAAGTCATTATATATGGAGCTTGATTCTTTTGGAATGAATTTGAAGAGTTTCTTAAGCAATGTTGTCTGAACGGCCTGGTACAGATTTATTGAGTGAAACCAAGTACATAAATTTGTGATGTTCTAAGTTACCTTACATTTCTAGTTTATTTCATCTATTTTTGTGGTGTTCGATAGAAGTTATAGTCATTTTTGTAAAACTATCTTAAAACCCTCCTTCTCTGGGTCTGTACCAAAGATGTAGCCCTGACTTGAGATTTATCTAGTGGATTTTCTCAACCACCTAGAAAATGAAAGTTAGGGTCATGTACTTTATGATTCCAGAAGCTCAGGAGGTCAATGTTTTATTTATGATTTATAAGGTTAAGCCATATGCTAATTACCTCTATGTAATTAGCCAGTTTAATATGAACATACATGAAGAGATGAAGTATATTATTGGAGGGTTCAAATGAAGGGTTGAATTAGGTCATTTGGGGTTAGTGGAAGACTCCTAGGTCACTACACTCATTCTGTGAGCACATCTTAAGCCACTTTCTTAGAAAACCAAGCCTAATCTAACTAATTAGGTTTGTGTTCTTAGTAAGGGTTAAGTGATGCTAGAATAGAGTTGAGTTTTGAGTATGTGGGGAATGTCAAAACTCCATAAAGGGTATCTAAAAACCACCTTCTTTCAAACAAATCCTTCCATGATTGAAAGTTATCCAAGAAAAACCCTGTGGATAGAGCTACAAGGATATTGAGGATAATTAGTGTTTTGTTGATAGTGGATGGGTATGGGTGAAGCTGTTGGATGTTTCTCTAACCTTAGAGCCTAATTAAAGTGTACCAACCATTATATTTATTGGTTGAAGCCACTATTGAAGAGTTTTACTCTTTGGCTTGGGTTTAGGGAAAGCACCCCTAAAAGCAATATTTGAAGAGATTAATGATGACATGTAACTGATTGAATGTTTGATAATGTTAAGTTGAAGATGATGCAAGACATTAAATCAGTTAATGGTTTGTATTGTCATTGATGTCAACTAGATATCATCTATATGGTCATATACATAATGCCAAAGACTTTAGAGAATCGATGGAATAAAGTTTATGCTTTTAGCAATGCATAAAAGTCAAGTATTCACTAAGTGAGAGACTACACCGGCGGAGTGCACACCATCGGTAAAGACAGAGATAAAGTCATAGTGATGCCTGACAAAGAAAAATCAAAGGATGCCTGACGAGCCAAAAATAGTGTTTCCCGACAAGCAAAATCCAATGATACCCGACAGACGGAGATCCCAAAGCTAACTGAAGCGACACCGATGGAACTCGCAGTTGTCACTGGCGATGAACTGCAAAGTTGACCGACAGAATAGAGAGATCAGAAAATGCAAAATATCTAGCTGGTAGAGCTAAAGGATAGACTTAACTAGTTGTTTGATTTGTTA
Organism: Thuja plicata; assembly: GCA_018584345.1. Lineage (NCBI taxonomy): Eukaryota > Viridiplantae > Streptophyta > Pinopsida > Cupressales > Cupressaceae > Thuja > Thuja plicata. The sequence goes on from MU226073.1 coordinate 105,134, forward strand.
TACTCGACCATAGTTAAGTAACTGATTTATAGAGTTGGCAAGAAGATAACTATGTGATAAATCAGGAGTTAAAGCCGTAAATCTATTTGGCTGGATTATTTTTCACATCAAGAACCAAGAATTAAGAAATATCATGTCTATTTAAGAGACAAGTATAATTCATTCCTGTAAGCAAGAAATCAGATACACAGGAGAGTGAACTGATAGAAGATGTTGAAGAGAAACTAATGAAGAATTAACTTCATGCAGTCCTGATCAATCAAGCTAAGGGAGAGCTAAAGAATTCTGCAGACACTAACAAACAGAAAAGCATAGCATCACAGAGAAGAAAGAGTTAAGTACAAAGGAATAGAATTGATACATTGATCAGAAAGATATTGTAAGTAAATAGATCTAAAAATCTGTAATTTAGTTGCATTAGAAACAGGTCATTTTATTTCAGTTTAACCATTGAAGCATTAAGTCTATTAACAAAGTAGGACTTAACAGTCTTTTATAATTGAAGTATATCCTAATAGATTACCAGAAGGTTGACTCATGATAGTAGCATCGGTCTTACCTAAAGCCTATTAACAGTCTAAGAAGGAAACTTCTTCAAGGATGGTAGTAATATTTGCATAAAGCCTATTGACAGTCATGAGATTGATTCAAGGATGGTAGCATAGATGCTAGATACTAAGTGACAACCTATGTATAAAAATCCTCTAACAAGGTCGCACTTAACTGTGTGTTTGTAACCTTTAACAGGGTTGGCTCCTAATAGGGCTCACTTCAGAATAGTGAAAATTTGGGGAACCGGTCCCAGTGGATTTTCCCTTAATAGGGTTTATATGTTAAAATCCTTGTGTTATATGTGTATGGTTAATTAATTTATTGTTTTAAATTCTACATATGCATTTATAGATTGACTGGTATACTCTGCATATTTACTAAGTATCGGTAAATATAGTTTATTGCTTATCAGTTATCAAGGAGAATAAGGACAGACAAGGTAAATCAACAAACAGTTATTTGTTTCAACTATTTCAAAGGCATACATCTTATAGGGACTTAATAATTAGAGAAGTACTGATTGGTGGATTAAAGTTTAAATTGAATAAATTTTTAAGGCCACTGATTCACCCCCCCTCTTAGTTATTACTAACAATTGGTATCAGAGCTTGTGTGCTTAGAAGGTAGGTTTCAAGACCTAAGTAAAAGATCACAAGATGAACAGATGAGATGTGCCCAAGTTGAACAAGGACAACTTTACTTCATGGAAAAGCAGGATAAAGCTTCACTTATCAGGTATTGAAAATGATATTACTCAATACTTAGATACTGAATATGTGTTTCCTACAGGACCATTGATAGTAGATCAATTGAGAGTAAAGAATGAACATAACTGCATGGTTATAAAGCTTTCATCCTCACTCTCTGATGTTGAATTTGAGGATGTCAAAGATTGCAAAAATGCAAAATTAATGTGGGAAAAGTTGAAACTTGTACATGGAGGTGATGCAAATTTTTTGAGAGCCAAGGCACAAAGCCTTAGAGGAAATTTTGATGATCTCAGAATGAAAGAAGGTGAAAACATCACATATTACAACACAAGAATAAAAGAAGTAGTCAATGCTATATGAGGTGTTGGAGGTACACTTGAAGAGGAGACAATGATAGGTAAAATCCTAAGAACCTTATTGCCCATATATGCTATTAGAGTCTCTGCTATTCAAGAAATGAGAGAAGTACCAAATAATACAGTAACTTTTGATAGCCTGATTGGTAGACTGATTTCATTTGAGATAAATAACTTTGATAATAGTGTCTTACCAAGCTTAGAGTCTGCATTCAAGTCTTCTATGAGAATAAGAAAATCTAGTCAGAAACACTCATCTAGAAGAGACAGTGAAAGAAAAAGTGAAGAAGAAGATCTAGATGAAATTGAAGCACTCATGGCAAGAAGAATGCTAAGAGGCAAAGGTAAATACAAAGGCAAATTACCACTTGTATGTTTTAATTGTAAAGATATTGGACACTTTGCTGTAGGATGTCCTAAAAGAAAAGATGACAGAAATGATAACAGATCTTTTGAGAAGAAATCTGACAGAGGTGATAACAAATATTACAAAGGTTACTGACGATCAGAAAGAAGTGATACCCAAAATTATAAGGACAAAGGCAAGAAAGCTAGTTATCTAGCTGCTTGCAAAGATGAAGATACTAACACCAAACCAGATGATGATGTTGAGATAGTGTTTGTAGCTGTGAAGGATGTTTCAGATAAAGATGAAAGGTATGAAGAAACTACACTCATATATAAGATTAGTAAAAATGATATCTGGATTATAGATAGTGGCTGCACTCACCATATGACTGGTGACAAAGAAAAGTTTAATAATTTTGAATATTATAAAGGTGGTACAATAAGAAAGGAAAATTATTCACCTTGTCAAATTAAAGGTAAAGGAACAGTAATGCTGAATAACCTGATTAAATGTGAAAATGCTTATTGGGTAAAAGGATTGAATTATGATCTGTTGAGTGTTTCTCAGCTGAATAATTCAAGTCATAAAGTAGCATTTGAGAACAAGAAGGCAAAGATCTTTAATGAATCAGGAACATTGATTGGTACTGGTGAATAGACCAAAGGTAACTTATTCTATCTAAATGATACTAACTCCACTTGCTTAATGACTAGAAATGAAGACATATGGTTGTGGCACAAAAGGTTGTGTCATGTGAAATTTGACAACATGATGAAGATAAGCAGGAAAAGAAGTGTAAGAGGTTTACCGACGATGACAAAGCCAGACAACATCATGTGCAAGAATTGTCAAAAAGGTAAAATGACAAAGTCTAGTTTTAAAAGAAAAACCCATACATCTGATAATATTCTAGAATTAGTCCATACTGATTTATGTGGACCTATGAGGACAAAGAGATATTATGGAGATATATATTTTATTCTCTTTGTTGATGATTATTCTAGAATGATGACAATCATGTTTCTAAAAGAAAAATCTGAAGCATTCAAGATGTTTAAATGTTATAAGGCTATGGTAGAGAAATAAAGTGGTAAGGATATGAAATATTTGAGATTAGATAGAGGAGGAGAATTTATATCAGATGAATTCACTAATTTCTGTAATGAGAATGGTATAAAAAGATAGGTTTCTACACCAAGAACGCCACATCAAAATGGGATTGCTGAGAGAAGGAACAGATCAATAGTTGATTGTGCAAGAACACTGATGATTGAGAAGGACATCACCCAGATCTTCTGGAGGGAATTTATTAGCACTGTTGTCTACACACTTAACAGAGTACAATTAAGAAAGGACTCAAAGAAGACTCCTTATGAGCTATGGTATGGTAAAACACCCAATGTAAGTTACTTGAAAATATTTGGAAGTCAATGCTATGTCTTAAAAGATGAAAGAAATGGAAATCTTGACGCCAAAAGTGATGAAGGTATTTTTCTGGGGTATTCTACCAAAAGAAAAGCTTTTAAATGTCTACTCAAAGCTTCTAACAAAATAGTTGAAAGTGCAAATGTGAAGATTGATGAATTTGCAAAAAAGAATGAGTTGGAAAGAACAAAAGAACTAGAGGAATACAACAAGTTTGTATACAATAAAGAACCCATAACTTTACCTGAGCAACAGTGCATAAATCCAGAACAATAGAATGTTGCAACCGACGATCAGAATTTTGTTACTGACGATCAGGATAATGATCAAGATAATGTGCAAGGTAATGAAGATCAAGCTAATATGCAAAGAGTTGTACCTATACTTGCAAGATATGTAAGAAGGAACCATCTAGAGGACCAGATCATAGGAGATAAGAAAGTTGGTACATGAACAAGAAGTAAGTCTTTAAACTCAAATTGCTCAATTTATGAGTTTGAACCAAAGTCTGTCAATGATGTACTAGACAATGAAGAATGGATAAGTGCTATGAATGATGAGATTGAACAGATTGAGAAGAACAAGCCATGCTCACTTGTGCCAAGACCAGATGACAAGAATGTCATCGATACAAAATGGATATTCAGGAATAAACTGAATGAGAATATAGAAGTCACAAGGAACAAAGCAAGACTAGTATGCAAGGTGTATGTACAAGAGGAAGGTATAGACTATGGAGAAACCTTTGCACCTGTTGCTAGGATAGAAGGAGTAATAATTCTACTTGCTTATGCTGCATACAAAGGATTCAAAGTATATCAAATGGACGTCAAGTCAGCATTCTTAAATGGAATACTTGAAGAAGAGGTATACATTGAGCAACTGGAAGAGTTTGTGGATCCAAACAAGAGGAACATGGTATGTAGAATTCACAAAGCCTTGTATGGATTAAAACAAGCTCCCAGAGCCTGGTATGAAAGACTTCATTCCTATCTAATAAGTATTGGATTCATGAGGACTAGTGAGAACGGTAATCTTTATTTGAAAGAAGATACTAATGCTAACACTTTGATTGCTTAAATATTTGTTGATGACATCATATTTGGAGGAAATTATATGCTATGCAAATCACTTGTTAATGAGATGAGCAAAGAATTTGAGATGTCTATGTTTGGAGAGATCAAGTTCTTTCTTGGTCTGCAGATCATTCAACAAAGTCAAGGCATTTTCATTACACAGTCCAAATACATCAAAGAGGTTCTGAAAATATTCAAGATGGAAGATTCCAAACCTATTGGAACACCGATGGCTACTAGATGCAAGTTAAGAAAGGAAGACAAGACAACAGAGGTAAATTAGACTCTATACAGATCAATGATAGGGAAAATCATGTATGTTGTACACACTAGACTAGATATTGCACATGCAGTAGGAATTGTTGCTAGATTTTTTGCTAACCCAAGGGAATCACATATAACTACTGTGAAAAGAATACTAAGATATCTGAAGAATACTAAGGAATTTGGCTTATGGTATAGAAGAGAAGAAAAATTTAAATTGAAAGTGTTTACCGATGCTGATTGGGCTAGAAATCTTGATGACCGGAAGAGCACAATTGGAGGAGCATTCTTTATGGGTGACAGACTTGTCACATGGATTAGTAAGAAGCAAGGATGCATCTCTCAGTCTACTGTAGAAGCAAAATATGTTTCTACTGCTGCAAACTGCTCGAATATTGCATGGATCAAACAGTTTGTAGAAGGTATGCATATGAAGATCATAGAACCAGTTGTTATCTATTGTGATAACACCAGTGCAATAAATATTTCCAAGAATCCAGTCATGCATGCAAAGACTAAACACATTTCCATCAAGTATCATTATTTAAGAGAACAAGTTCAAGAAAAGGAGGTGATACTTGAATATGTGTAATCAAAAGAACAATTGGCTGATATCTTCACCAAGCCACTGCCCAAAGATACATTTGAGTACCTGAGAAAAAGACTAAGGTTCAAACCCATGTCTAACAGTCAGTAAAAGGACTGGACATTGCATCAGCCATATATTATCAGAATATCATTCATGATTGATGCAAGCAGAAGCTGAACTTCAAAGCTACATCTATATACAGAGAGGTATATATCAGAATCAGAGCACCAGGATAGATTGTTATATTGATAATGGATAAGGGAAATTCAAGGAATATAATATGGAAAGAAGAAATTTGTTAACACAATGTCAGATATTTGTAAAATATTTGTTTGGCATTAATGTCAAAGGAAGAGAATGTATCCATATTATCATCAGAAACTATTCATTATCAGATTAATCCAAACAGGGAGAGATCATATCCAAAGGAGAGAATTTTTGTATCAATATTGCAAACAAAAGAGAAAGATATCAAAGAAGAAGAATAGTCAAAGAGGACACAACACATCAGAAGAAGAAAAAGAAAGCTCCAAGAATCAATTCTGAGCTAATACAGAGCTCACTAGCAGTCAGACATTTTATCAGTTATCAAAACAAATTGTTTGATAATTTGATGAATCTCAACAATTGTATTTCATATTATATTAGCAATAGTATAGTATGATAATATAGTACGTTTGCATCAATGTCAAAGGGAGAGATTGATGACATGTAACTGATTGAATGTTTGATAATGTTAAGTTGAAGATGATGCAAGACATTAAATCAATTAATGGTTTGTATTGTCATTGATGTCAACTTGATATCATCTGTATGGTCATATACATAATGCCAAAGAATCCAGAGAATCAATAGAATAAAGGTTATGCTTTCAGCAATGCATAAAATTCAAGTATTCACGAAGTGACAAACTACACCGGTGGAGTGCACACCATCGGTAAAGATAGAGATAAAGTCACAGTGATGCCTGATGAAGCAGAATCAAAGGATGCCCGACGAGCCAAAAATAGTGTTTTCCGATGAGCAATATCCAATGATACCTGACTGATGGAGATCTTGAAGATAACTGAAGTGACACCGACAGAACTGGCAGTTGTCACCAGAAACAAACTATAGAGTTGACCGATAGAACAGAGAGATCATAAAATGACAAAATATCTAGCTGGTAGAGCTAAAGGATAGACTTAACTAGTTGTTTGATTTTTTTTACTCGACCAGAGTTAAGTAAGTGATTTATATAGTTGGCAAGAAGATAACTATGAGATAAATCAGGAGTTAAAATCGTAAATCTATTTGGCTGAATTATTTTTCACCCCAAGAATCAAGAACCAAGAATTAAGGAATATCATGTCTATTTAAGAGACAAGTATAATTCATTCCCGTAAGCAAGCAATCAGATACACGGGGGAGTGAACTAATAGAAGATGCTGAAGAGAACTAATGAAGAATTAACTTCATGCAGTCCTGATCAATCAAGCTAAGGGAGAGCTAAAGAATTCTACAGACACCGATGAAAAGAAAAGCATAGCATCATAGAGTAGAAAGAGTTAAGTACAAAGGAATAGAATTGATACATTGATCAGAAAGATATTGTAATTAAATAGATCTAAAAATCTACAATTCAGTTGCATTAGAAACAGGTCATTTTATTTCAGTTTAACCATTGAAGCATTAAGTCCCTTAACAAAGTAGGACTTAATAGTATTTTGTAATTGAGGTATATCCTAATAGATTACCAGAAGGTTGACTCATGATAGTAGCATCGGTCTTACCCAAGCCTATTGACAGTCTAAGAAGGAGGCTGATTCAAGGATGGTAGTAAGATTTGCTTAAAGCCTATTGATAGTCATGAGACTAATTCAAGGATGGTAGCGTAGATGTCAGATACTAAGTGACAACCTATGTATAAAAATCCTCTAACAAGGTCACACTTAACCATGTGTTTGTAACCTTTAACATGGTTTGCTCCTAATAGGGATTACTTTAGAAAAGTGAAAATTTGAGGTACTGGTCCTAGTGGTTTTTTCCTTAACAGGTTTTTCACATTAAAATTCTTGTGTTATATGTGTATTGTTCATTACTTTATTGTTTTATATTCTACATATGCATTTATGGATTGACTGGTATACTCTGCATATTTACTGAGTATTGGCAAATACAATTTACTTCTTATCAGTTATCAAGGAGAATAAGGACAGACAAGGTAAACCGACAGACAGTTATTTGTTTCAAGTATTTCAAAGGCATGCATCTTGTGGGGACTTAATAATTGGAGAAGTTTTGATTAGTGAATTAAAGTTTAAATTGGATAAATTTTTAAAGCCACTGGTTCACACCCCCCCCCTCTCTATTATTGCTAACAATTAGTTTCTCAACTTTGGAAGTTGAGTTGAGGTTAGAAGAGTGACTTGGCCTCATAGACAAGTCGTAACCTCCCTAGGGAAAAGAGAGTGGAGTTGGACTTGTAAACGTCCAAAATCATTCTTATATTAATTTAATTAATATTCCATAACATTATAGTTAATCTTAATTAATTATATTTGTTATATTCTTCTATCTATTTAATTAAATTTATTTAATTAAATATGATTCATCTCCCTTAGTATTTAAATTTAATTTAAATACTATCTCTTTTAATGTATTAAATCTTATTTAATACATTATCCCTCATTAATCCCCTTTTAAATAAATTTTTTAATTTATTTATTCCTTCACATGACTTAAATTCTACTAAACCACAATTAATTCAAATTAATTTGGATTAAGCTAATTTGAGCCTAGATCCTACCCTACCTCACATCACTCTCACCAAATAAACCTATTTATTAATTAACTAAGGTTAATTAAGCTAATTTCTTGATTCCTACAACAATTAGTCATAATTATTTACTCACACATGTGTGAGCAAATTTCCAAAAATTGACTTTTTCAAAATAATCTTTATTTGGTGCTAACAAGGTTTCTTACACCTATGATGACACTTTCTTACACTTTCCAAAAGTGTCTCATTGGCGCAAAACTCTTACACCCTCTTACACCTTCTTACAAGATCCTTCACATGTGTACTTTAAGTACACTTTGACCCTTCACATCCAAAGTTGCTCACACATGTGTGAGCAAAGTGGGCCTCTTGCATGGCTTACATGTCCCTCATGTGGCCCCTAGGTGGATGCCACATGAGCTCCACCTCATCCAAGCCCTCTCTCTCCTCCAAAAACTCTATAAATAGAGGCCTTTCTCAAGAGTAAAGCATCTCTTATTTTTGCATTGTTATCATGCTAGTTTGTTTCTAGGATTTCTAAACAATTTAGTATAGCATTTCATAAGAATCTTAGTGCATTTTCATGTTATTTCATATTTGAATCTAGATATCACGTCTTAGGTTAATGTGGAATGAATCTAGTTTTTATCATCTTAGTTAGATTTTGCATCATCATTCTAATTTAAAAGCTTGCATCTTCATTCATAGTGAAAGCTTGTGGCAAGTTCTTTATACTTGTTTCTTGAGTGATTAGCTCATAATTTTAATGCAATCATTAGTGGGATTTATAATATTGTGTTAGAAGAGCACACCCACATAACATCTCTAAGAGCAAATCAACAAGGCTTGGGTGCACTTGTTTGGCTCATCGGAGGTTGTGATGAAAGTCTTCTTGTTTTTAGTAGCATGCTTTAGATATGTATAATTTTATTATTTGATGTTTATGTATAATGTTTGCATGTCTGAGCGTGATCCCAATAGGTTAGGTTTTATTGCATACATTTTGGCATGCCCGGTGGGACCCACGTCCCTAATTTTCTAACATTTTTGCAGAATTTTTTGCAGTTCGGAGAACTCTAACGCAAACCCGTCTATGCTCTAGAGTCACCGTTTTCATAGATTGTCGTCTCTAAAACTTGATCATGCAAAACTCAGTCATCTACGCAGAATCTTCACTGTCTCCGCCTGCTTAAAAGCGATTTATAAAACTGTGGTTTAAAAACTATTTTTATTAATTTTCAGTATTTTTAACTCTCGGGTTTCTGATAGGGATAGACTTTTTAAGAGTTAAATGCTGACAAATTTGATAAAAATATTATTTCTTAGTTTTAATAAGTCTATGTATTTTATATAAAAATCTAACTGTCTGTTCTCTGTCGTCTGCGTAGGTATTTTTCCATTTCCGCAGATCACCGTCTGCGCAGATCACCGTCTATGCAGATCACCGTCTGCAAAACTCCGTCGTCTATGCCTATTTTCTGAGATTTGTGTTTTTTAACACATTTGGCATTCCAAACAACTAACTAGTGCATGCAGGTTCTGTGGTTTATATTATGAAGGATATTATTTAATAAACTTGTATGCTTAAACACTTATATTAGAATGTATGATGGATAAAATGAACCTCACTCAATCTTGAATGTAAAGGGAATGAACCTCACAAAATCTTGAATGACATAAGGAAAATGAACACACTTTCTAAGCTTTTTGTTTGCTGTGTGGGAAATAAATTAAACTTGAATGATTAACCATACTATTGTGTCTTTTGCTTTGGTAGAAAACACTTAGTTTCTCTTAAATAGGTTTAATTTAGAATGAACTCGACTTGGTGTGTTTGAAGAAGTGTTTCTCAACACTTCTTTTGAGCTATTTTTCTTTAGTTTAAATCTCTTTAATTTAAGTGATGCTTTGATTAAATTATAGTTGTATCCTCTCCCCTCACCTTCGTGGATCTTGGGTGAAGAGAAAGCTTAGCTTAATCAAGCCTCTAGAGAGGCCTGTCTAGAGGGAGCACTTCCCCTTTAGAGGATGACCTCAAACTGGTAATCCCTTCGGCCAGTATATAAATAAGGTGTGACCCAAAGGTCTTCTTAATCCCTTCAAGGTCGGGCGGGTCGTGTTCAATGGTAGTCCATACTGATTGAATATCCTCAGCATACTAGCACGGTTGAACTAGAGACTTAAGTGTCTCATGCTATACAAACTAATTGCGGGGACGCCACGAAACCTTACTAGAAACCATAAAGTAGTAGCCTACCTGGTTCACCTCTAAATGGTGATTTATTATAGTGTAAGGGGAGGGAAGAATCTCCCCCCAAGATTCCCATCATACGTGTCCCAGGGTATTGTGTTGCGAAAGAGATCTTCGTAGCATGGCGACAATACCTGGCAAAAGGCAAAAATACGGACGCCCTTCCGGGGGTGACATGCTGTGTGAGTTGAAGGAATACCAAGCAATGGGCCTATAATATTTCATGCGAAGCCAAATTCCTAAGGTAGCTACTGTTTGAACTATCTTTTGATGTGCTAGACCCAGCGAAAACATAAGTGGTTTGAAAGAATCACTTGAACATACACAATTGAAATATTACAAAGCTAAGACAAAATCCCTTAATGTCACATGTGATTGTATCCCTCAAGGTTGCTTTGTCCCTTGTTGGATTGTTTTGAGATGTGTGTTTGTTATTTTCTTGTTTGCTTGTGCTTAAAATTAGTTCTTGCCATCGAACAATTTGCACAAAATCAGACTGAACATCAAAAATCTGCCCAGAATTTTAACACATTGCCTTAGTCTCAGTCGGCCATCTCCACTCTAGATCTACCATCTACACAGATGACCGTCTACGCAGATCACCATCTGCATCTGAGACTACCGTCTCTACTTCAAAATAGTGAGCTTCAAAGATTGGCCAAGATAACCAAAATTTGACCATCTACAGGACCCTAGAACCACTTGTCCTAAATCATTCATCCACTTGGCCAAAATTGATTTTTTTCATGACATGACCAGTTTTAAGAAGCATAAGAAGGTTAAAATTCCTACATCTTCAGTCCTTAGAGAGAAAAAGGAAACCACCCGTAAATCCAAGGAATTCCAACACATTGCAACATCTATCAAACAAGGTATTGAACACCGTGAAAAGCTTGACAAAATCATCTACAATAATACCGTTTGTAAGTTCATGGCCAAGTTTCACTCAATAGATATTTTGTCACACTTGAACAATACGATTAGGTAACATTGACTTCTGAATCATTCCTCCACTTCTTCCATTATCATCCTTCTTTTGGAGCATTAGATCAAAATCACATCAAATCCTTAGGTTGAAAGACCTTAATCAAAGTATTGTTGACCTTCATCCTCAAACAAACACAATATTGCTTGTGGACCATCAGTCTGTCTCAAGTAATTCAAATCCCTTAGTAATATCCCATTTTGCTTGAGATCACAAGTCCATCTTCAGGTAGAATAGATATTGCTTTAAATCCTTTGTGTTTGTATCATCATAAGGTTTAACATGCTTAGGTTTTGTCTCAAAAACCTTTAAATCAA
>MU226073.1:145201-166128 GCA_018584345.1 Thuja plicata
CATCTTAGTTAGATTTTGCATCATCATTCTAGTTTAAAAGCTTGCATCTTCATTCATAGTGAAAGCTTGAGGCAAGTTCTTTATACTTGTTTCTTGAGTGATTAGCTCATCATTTTAATGCAATCATTAGTGGGATTTATGATATTGTGTTGGGAGACCACACCCACATAACATCTCTAAGAGAAAATCAACAAGGCTTGGGTGCACTTGTTTGGCTCATCGGAGGTTGTAATGAAAGTCTTCTTGTTTTTAGTAGCATGCTTTAGATATGTATAATGTTATTATTTGATGTTTATCTCTAACGTTTGCATGTCTGAGCGTGCTCCCAACAGGTTAGGTTTCATTGCATACAGGACTATCTCTAATATTCAGTTAGGAGTGTTGGGGAAGAGATTGAATTTATGTAGTTCATCTAGTAGTGCACTCTACATGAGGTGTTATTAGAGCCAGGTTAAAAGACCTTGGGAAGAAAAAAATATGGGTGAAAAAATAGAAGACCCACCAGAAGAAGAATTCCTTGCATTGATCACCAATGTTGAGTTGAATAGAATTGTCAGAGAACAAATAGCCAAGAACAAAAATATGGAAAAATAAATCAAGAAGTTGAAGAGCCTCCAAGAAGAGAAGAATGGGGAAGGAGACTCTAAAGAAGAAGAATAAGACATGCAATAGGATGAAAGGAAAGGCATACCTACAGAGTAAGAAGAATTTCTAGAATCCCTTGAGAGAGTTGGGAAAAAAGATCAAAAAGAAGACATACCCATGTTTCTTGGGAAGATGAACCCTGAGGAATGCATGGATTGGATAGAGGCTTTGGAAAATCACTTTGAAATTGATGATGTTCCTAAAAATCAGATTGTCAAGATTGTCAAATCTAAAATGAAAGGCCATGTCTTAAGTTGGTGGAGTTTTATACAAAATGAAATAATTAAGGAAGAAAAAATCCCTATTTCAACATGGAGGATAATGTTATTAGAAGTCAAGAAACAACTTAAACCTGAGGACTATGAGGTCACAATCCATAAGAATATACACAATCTAAGATAGAAAGATCTTGATGTGAGTGGATAGACTAAATAATTCCATAGGATGACCTTAAAACCCAAAGTCCCTGAGAATGAAAAATAGAAAATTGCAAGGTATATTAATGGATTGAAGTATAGTATCCAAGATGAAATGAGTCTATTCAATCTGGAAACAGTGCACAAATGTTTTCAGATGGCACTCAGGATTGAAGAAGAACAAAAGAGGAAAAGAGAGAAAAATAATAGGGGTAGAGGAAACAATTTTAGACCTAAAGGCAGATTCAATGGTAGAGGTTCATTTCCAAGAAGCCAAGGAGAGTCTAACAATCAAGAATAAGAGGGAGAGTCAAGTAACAGAGGTAATTTTAGAGGGAAAAGATCAAATAGTAGGGGAAGGTTTGGTGGAAGAGGATATAGTGTCTTCACTAGAAAATATTTCACTTGTAACCATATTGGGCATCAATCTTTAAGATATCCTAAAAACATGGGCACAAATAGACAAGGAGGAGATAGAATAGTGTAGTTAACACAAGAAGATGACAGTCAAAGTGTGTCCTCCTACCACACCAAAAATTCTAAGCCTGTGAATCTAGAACAAGGAGAATGTCTTATGATGCAAAGGACACTCATTAGAGTACCTACCACTTTAGAACCACCTCAGAGGAAGTCACTATTCAGGACAAGCTGCAAGGTCAATAATAAGGTATGCAAAGTTATAGTTTATTCTGGATCCATTGATAATATTACATCTAGAGATTTATTTGATAAGTTGAAACTCTAGAGAATCCCTCACCCATTTCCTTATAAATCTTCTTGGTTGACAAAATAAAAGTGAACCATCATTAATGAGAAAGTATGGGTAGAATTTAAGATAGGAGAATATGCAGAAAGAGTTTTATGTGACATCACAGAGATTGATGCATGTCATTTATTATTTGGTAGACCCTAGAAATTTGACGTAAATGCCAAGCATGATGGGAAAACCAATGTGTATAAAATAACTAAGGATGGTGTTGAGTATGAGATGAATCCACTCCTTGATAATGAGAAAGAAAAACATGTTGTCAGTAGTGTCTTGTGTGTAGGAGAAAAAGAGTTCATGAAAGTGTTAAGGGAAAAGGATACACCTTGTTTGGCATTAGTAGTAAGACTTCAAAAGAAACCATTTAAGGAACCAAAGGTCAAATCCACTAGTAGAGATGTAGGTCCTAAAGAAGTCAAAGCATTGTTGGATCAGTATAAGGGTCTGATTGTAGAAAGTATACCATAGTCCTTGCCACGTGAGAGGGAAGTGAGTCATTGTATAGACCTCATACCAGGGGCCACCCTTCAAAACAAAGAAGCATACAAGATGACCCTTGAATATAACCAAGAAATAGTAAGGCAGATTGAAGAATTATTGTCAAAAGGCCTCATAAGGAAAATTTTGTGTCCTTATGCAGTCCCTGTAGTCCTAACACCCAAGAAGGAAGGTACATGGAGGCTATGTACATATTCTAGGGAAATAAATAGGATAACCTTTAGATATGGGTTTGTTATGCCTAGAATAGAGGATTTAATGGATTGTCTAGGAGGTGAAATTTATAACTCCAAGATAGATCTCAAGAGCGGGTATCATCAGATAAGGATTAGAGGAGGAGATGAATGCAAGATTGCATTAAAGACTATAGAAGGTCTTTATGAATGGCTTGTGATGCCTTTTAGTCTCTCAACTACTCTAAGAACTTTTATGAGACTCATGAATGAAGTGTTGAAACCTTTTCTTAATAGATTTGTTGTTTTATACCTTGATGATATTATGATTTTTAGCAGGAGAAAAGATGAACACCTCAAGGATTTGGACATGGTGATGAAGAAACTCAATGAGGAATAGTTGAAAATCAATCTAGAAAAATGTGTGTTCCTTCAAGAAGAACTTGTGTTCTTAGGAATTGTGATCTCCAAAAATAGTCGCAAGGTGGATCTTACTAAGGTTTAAGCCATCCTCAATTGGCCACCTCCTACTACTACTTTAGAGGTAAACCGTTTCCATGGTTCGTGTAGCTTCTATAGAAAATTTATCAGAAGTTTTAGTGGCATATGTACCCCTATCATCAACACTATTAAAGGTGGAAGAAAATGCATATTTAGATGGACTAATCAAGCTAATGAATCCTTTGAGTTGTTGAGGAAAAAAATTGTAGAGCAACCCATACTAGTCCTTCTAGACTTTCAAAAGGTGTTCATATTAGAATGTGATGCAAGGAACAAAGCCATGGTGGGTTTTTGAGCCAAGAAGGGAGACTAGTTGCCTTCTTCAGTGAGAATCTAAATGAAGCTAAGAAAAAATATTCAACATATGACCTTAAACTGTATGAAATGGTTTAGTCCCTTAGGAAATAAAGGAATTATTTGTTTCCTAAAGAATTTATTTTTTTCACTGACAATCATGCACTTAGCTTTCCAAATAGACAAAAGAAGCTTAATCATAGACATGTGAAATGGATGGAATTTATTTAGTCTTACACATTTACTATCAAACATAAGAAAGGGGTTATGAATAAGGTTGTTGATGCTCTTAGTAGGAGACATTTAACCATCCAAACCATTGAATTAGAAAGTGTTAGAGTTCATGCTATGAATGATATGTATGCTACAAATGATGATTTAAAAGAGGTTTATCAAATTTGCACTAATATGATAGAGAGATACAACACTGATTTCTTAGAGTTCCTTGTGTTGGTTTACTTATCAAAGGTAGTCTATTGTGTGTGCCAAAAGGGTCCATTAGGGAAAACAATATCAATGAGAAGCATTGTGGAAGCTTAGTAGGGTACTTTGGTGTGGACAAAACACTAGAACTTGTTAGAAGATTTTACTATTGGCCCAAGTTGCAGAGAGATGTCAAAAGCTTTATGTAGAGATGTTTGGTTTGTCAATAAGAAAAGGGTAACACTTCCAATGCATGGTTATATACTCCACTTCCCATCCCTTCAAAGCCTTGGGATTAGGTAAGTATGGACTTTTTCCTATGTCTTCCTAAGACCAAATCTAGATTTGACAGTGTTTATGTTGTAGTAGACTGATTTTCAAAAATGGTACATTTCATTCCATGTAGAACAACTCATGATGCATCTCACATAGAAGGGTTATTCTTTAAGGAATTTTTAAGGCTTCATGGCTTATCATTCTCAATCATATATGATAGGGACCCTAATTTTTTAGGTCATTTATGGAGAACACTATGGAGGTAACTAGTAACTAACATATCCCTTTCCTTTGCATATCACCCACAATAGGATGGTCAGACAGAGGTCATCAATAGGTCCCTTGTAAATCTCTTGAGATGCATAACTCAAGAACATGGAGTCACTTGGGATTCTATCGTAGCCCAAGCTGAATTCTCATATAATTATTCAGTCAACAGTAGTACTGGTTTAACTCCCTTTCTGATTGTATATGGTGTTCAACCTAGAGAGCTATTAGAACTCAGATATATCAAGGAGATGGACAAGAGAAGTGAATTAGTAGGGGATTTTTATGAAGTAATGAATGACATCCATGAAAAAGTGTAGACAAAGCCTACAACATACCACTGAAAACTATAAAGAGCATGCAGACAAAAATAGGAGAGAGTTGCAACTCAAAGTGGGAGATATGTTTATGATTCATCTTAAGAAACAAAGACTACCCAAGGAAAATTATACCAAACTCACGATGAAGAAACTTGGTCCTTTAAAAATTTTGAAGAAGTGTGGCAATAATGCCTACAATATTGTTTTACCTTCTCATATTGGATTGTCTCCTATTTTTAATGTTGTTGATATATATGCCTATAAAGGTCCTGTTAGTATTGTTGATATTATAGGTGCTCCTAAGCCTCCCAAGGACCAAGCACTTAAAGATCTGCCCACATCAACCCCTCCTAAGATTGAAAGCATCCTAGACAAGAGACTAAACAAGAAGAATAGGAGAACCACTTACTATGAGTACCTGGAAAAGTGGAAAAATCAATGACTAGAAGATGCACCATGGATGACCCCTGAAGACATTCATAAATTAGGCTATAAACTTGAATACTTTCCAACTTAAGAGATTTGAATTTATTTTTTCAAGAGTATGGTGCAAGGCACCTCGCTGCAGGTTAAGAATTAGGACTCTTTCTTTCTTTTTTGGTAATAAAGGAGTGGATCCCTTGCATCATCCTAGTGTGATGTTTTGGTTTGTACTGTAAGGTTAAGGGTCTTAAGGTACTTTATAAACCTTAAAGACTCCTGAAGCCATTTAAGACCATCTCCTGTCATTTTGATGTTAGGATAGATTTTGTGTTTTTAGACCTTAGTCCAACATCATTTCTCATTTTATGTCTCTCCCAAGTCTTTGGAGCCTTGTGTTTTTGTAATTTTTCTAAAAGATGAAAAAATGACAAATGTCGCTAAAATGTTGTCATTTTGCAAAATGTTGCTCGAGCAACTTTTTAAAAGTTTCTCAAGGAGTTACATCTTGAATGCCAATGATCATACCTACTCTTGGGGGAAGCTAAAACATTGGAAGGATTATATTTGATGGCCTTATGCCTTCTTGGAAGGTTAGAAGTCAGCATGTACTGAGCTTGATGTTTTTGGAAGGAATTTGAAGAGTTTCTTGAGCAATTTTGTGTGTGTACGACCTGGTACAAATTTATTGAGTGAAACCAAGTACATAAATTTGTGATGTTCTAAGTTACCTTACATTTCCCATTGATTTCATCCATTTTTGTGGTGTTACATAGCAATTATAGTCATTTTTTGTAAAAACTGTCTTAAAACCCTCCTTCTCTGGGTCTGTACCAAAGATGTAGCCCTAACTTGAGATTTATCTAGTGGATTTGCTCGACCACCTGGAAAATAAACATTAGGGTCATGTGCTTTATGATTCCAGAAGCTCAGGAGCTCAATGTTTTTTTAATGATTTCTAAGGTCAAGCCCCAGGTTAATTATCTCTATGTAATTAGCCAATTTAATATGAATAGTCATGAACATATGAAGTATCTAATTGGAGGGGTCAATTGAAGGGTTGAATTAGGTCATTTGGTGTTAGTGGAAGACTCCTAGCTCATTGCACTCATTCTGTGAACACACCTTAAGCCACTTTCTTAGTAAACTAAGCCTAATCTAGCTAATAGGTCTGTTTTCTTAGTAAGGGTTAAGTGTTGGTGGAATCGAGTTAAGTTCTAAGTCTATGGGAAATGTCAAAACTCCATAAAGGGTATCTAAAAACTACCTTCTTTCAGACAGATCCTTCCATGATTGAAATTTATGCAAGAAAAACCCTCTGGATAGGGCTACAAGGATATTGAGGATGATTAGTGTTTGGTTAATAGTGGATGGGTATTGGTACAGAGGTAAGCGTGGTGGATGAATAGCCCAACTACAAGTTTATGAATTTGGGAAGGTTAACTACTATTCTCCAAATCCTCAAATGCTTCAAATGTCCTCAAACTAACCAAGACTCTTCGAAAAGACCCAAAGTGGTAGGTTTGGTGTTTTTAAGTAGTATTAATTTGGATTCAAAAGGTTTTAAGAGTTTAAGTGAGTCCCAACACACTCAACTCACCAAACAGTCGCAAAGGCCTAATTGCCCTACTTGTAGCCCTGCAACAAGCTTCCACTAGACATAACTCAACTTTTTCCCAAGTCACCACATAAACTCTTCACACTTTCAAACACCCTTTAGGCCCTAGTTCAATATATAAAAAGCCTCCCATTGGTTTATTTTGACCATGTATTGCTGTCCTCACTCTATGACCCCAAAATGCATAAAAAGTGAGCAAATTAACAAAGCAAGTGTATGTTTTTTCACTCCCAAGACTCTAGGCTTTCAAAAGTTTCTTATTATGACTTAAAATGCATAAATCCAAAAGAAATTAGTCCCAGACCCCTTGTAACATCAAAAGCCCAAATTTTGCCACTTTAAACCCTTGTTTCTAGGGCTTCTCAAATGTCTTTTTTCAAAACACTCCTAGGCACAATAGGCACTTGATTCACCAATCAATAAACATTATAAGGCATCCCAAATCATAAAATTCACCCCTTACTTGACTATATCATCCCCTAAAATACCTATGCTCTCAAATTCAATACTTTTCCTCCATTGTTGATTGTGATCACCTTCTGCTTTTATATTTTCTACATATGATTCGTTAAAGGACTATGGTACAATGTTAGACAAGTTACATTCCATGGATTCTAGGCCTTTGAGTCCATGGAATGGTCAATGCTCATAAAAAACCCAAACTGTTATACATAATTGTATAGGAACAGTGCTATGACATTGCAAATTGAAAGACACTCATACCAAATGACTTTCAAAACATTCAAAAATGTTTAATATTACCTCCTAATGTATTTTAGATGATTTTCAAACTTGTTCCAATAAAAAATCACATAAATCACAACATAGAAATTTCCAAAATGATGAGAAATACAGTCTTATAAAAATTTCTAGTCACTATCCATACAATCTAGGCTTCTTTGCTCGTACAATAGACTTCTTAACACTTTTATAACTTTCCTACAACAAATTCAACCATATTTTGGTGGTTATTATTTTCATTTGTGTTTAAACATCCTCTAACTAGGACTTCCCTCCAAAATACCTGTATAGTCGTTCATATTTAAATATTTGAATTTTAAATAATGAAAGGCTTTATTTTAATGTAGAAACTTTAACTATTGACCCCTACTGGCTATGATGGACTTATTTAATAACCTTAGACCACTTTAACCCCTAAATTACCCATTGGACTCTACTGGTCCACTTACAAATAATATTTTATTCCTTTAAGGACATATTGACATATTTAAAATCTTGATTACATTATATACCATCAAAGGCCATAATAGGTTTTAAAACATGAAAATTGATTGGCCTTGGACTCTGATTGTCCAAATCAATCATCTGATCCTCCTTGTAGGTCTTTAAGGTATTCATGTCTTTGTTGATTGTTCTTGGTGCCCCTTCTCCAAGTATGGGTGAATCTATTGGATGTTTCTCTGTCCTTGGCACCTAAGTAAAGTGTACCAGCCATTAAATTGATTAGTTGAAGCCACTTGTGAAGGGTTTCACTCGTTGGCTTGGGTTTAGTGAAAGTGTCCCTAAAAGAAATATTGGAAGAGATTATTTTCTCAAATTGGGAAGTTGAGTTGGGGTTAGAAGAGTGACTTGGCCTCATATAAAGGTGGTAACCACCCTAGGGAAAAGAAGGTGGAGTTGGACTATCTCTAAAAGTTAGTTAGGAGTGTTGGAGAAGAGATAGAATCTCTCTCTCTCTCTCTCTCTCTCTCTCTCTCTCTAAATGATTAAAAAATGATCTCTCATTTATACCAATTATAAAGAATAATCAACTACTAGGTCAGCTAGACCTATTACAATAAAAGATATAACTATTAACATCGATCCTCCAAGTGTTCCAAATCAAGTTGGCTAAGACTTAGATAGGAGCCCAATCATCAACTATGAACACACTTAAATGACATCCAAGAAGCATCAATAATATAAATACATTACTCCATCAGGTCGGTTAGGACCTAAATGAAGAAAAACCAACACTCTACCCAAAACAACAAATCTAATCACATCCAATGATGCAGTCTAGTAGCATGATCATTAAACAATCCATGAACACTAACAAGAAACATGAATAAAATTCAAAACATTCTCATCATCTCATCTCTATCTCTGATAAACAGGAACACCAAATATTGAACTCTTTCATAAAAAAAGATAGCTTGATGTACTCTAAATCATGAACAACACCAGTTATGAACATGGTCATAAGGAAACATGCAACCAATAGCTTCGCAATCTCTAAAACATAAAATTAAATAAATAGCAATCCAAATACTCAAATTTTTTACACATGAACACTGTAATAGTAGAAACCAACAAGACGGTCAAACCATACTCAATCTGGCATCTAAGCATTTGTGAACCTCTATAGACAAACTAAAGATACCATAGAACAACACCTTCTGATCGCGGCTCTAGATATTCAATACAACACTTGAACAACTGAATTCCTCTTCATCAAACATACTGAACACATTATCTGAAACATTAACTAGTGCATTGACATCAATGACAAAACATTAATGTCAGCACACCCAAAAACCAAACTCTGACGTGCTCAAGAATCATCCAACATGAATGCCTCGAGCTAAGGACACACATTAATGTCTTAAACTCACCACCAAGTTAGAAACCAATAATATTGCATAATCGATCCACACTGATCCAAATACTGAAATATTGTCACAGTGCAAACAACCACAATATATGTCAGTGATAAATCCATCATAACTCTCTCAAATCATTGTCCAAACCTCTTCCACTAGAAAAAAAATCATGTATAGATATCCGTAAATATAATTGTATGATCACAACATTAGATATTCTGGAGTAGAGCCCCAAACTATACCATACAATTCCAAAAAGGTTCAAGACACCTTCCCAACACCATATAGTCTAGGACTCCACTAGACTTCCCAAAACCCACATACAAGACTAGATCCAATTCCTAGTCTTCACTACCCTTAAGGTATTCTTAAGCCACAAATTAGAACCAATCAATCTAGGGATGGAATATGGGTTCTAAAACGTTAGACACCTTAGTTATATGTAATAAAAGACAAATCCCACACTTACTCAACTCTAAGACTCAATTTGGACACTCAACCCACTATAGGACTACAAGGAGCAACAATGGATAAATAAAAAAAATCACCTGTAACTCCACCAAAGAAAGACTTAACCACCCTCAAATGTGTTAATCCACTTACCAACAACACCCTCCAAGCCAGGACTCTTGACCAATCTCCTAACTCCTTTTGTTCACAATTCTCTCCTAGGCCTAATTGAGCAATTAGGCCACTTTTCCAAAATAAGTTCCTCAAGTTCAATTCACTTTCAAATCCTTCCAATTTTAATACTTGTGGGATCACACAAACCTTCTAAATCCAAGGATTTAGGTCGTCATTCCATCCCAAGCCCTAGTTGTGCTTCAAAGACCAAATTTTGGACAGGCACATCTAGATGCCTATCCAGAGGTTTTAATGTTTCCTCCCTACATCGACTGCATCCTGATCTAAGACCTCAAAATTATTAAATTAAATCCTCCCTCCTTTCTCTCCACCAAGGCTTAGATATTTTCCATGGTGGAGTCTCAGGGAAAGAGGAATTTGCTCTCGAAACCCTAGTTAGGGCCTTCTTGTGACTAGTGGACATTCAAAATTAGATAACTTCCGATCCTATGTACTTCCAACCTTCAAAACACTTGAGAAATTCACCTAAGACACAAGGAAAAAATTTTTAATCCTTCAGAGGTGCATTGGGATCCATATAGATCTATACAACTCAGAAAAACAATTGAAAATATAGAAAATAGTTGAATTTTTATTGATTTCACTATCAAAACTTTACAATTGATTCACTCCAACCATGGAGTAAGGTTTTTCAAAATTTTCATACATTTCCCAAGCATTTGCAACCGACTAAAGTGGTTGTGAACGTTGGGATTCAAAAGTTGCACTTTTTGACAAAAAGTTGCATTATGCAACATTGACAACTTTGACAACATTCGACAAATTTTAACAAAAGATATCAAATGTGAATAAAATTGAAAATTTTTGTGTTTAGAATCCATAGGAGAAATTAGGAAGGTTAAATTAACATTTCTACCCTTCATTAGGTTCCCTAGACTATTCTCGCCTAATCTACCCAATATTGTCCAATTTGATTAAGGTACACAACTAGGTTTATAACATCACACAGTGTCCCCTTGTCTTACAGTATAGGACTTATTGAAGACATTGGATCCAAGATCCAATCAATACCCTAACCCTTTGTTCTTGGGTCCTCTGGTGTTCTTAAGGTGGATGAATTTTGGGGTGCTCCTGCACCATACTCCCGGGGTGCATTGATCTCAAGTCCTCTTGAGATGAGGTCATCTAAACTATAGCCATGCCTCTAAATTTCTTTCTCATCCATGCATACAGATTCTTCCTCAGGACTTCCTTTCCACTTGACCAAATATTTCTTATAAATATTATTTCTTGTTTGTTTGATTATCTTTGTGTCCAAGATCTTCTCAAGCTTCTTTGGTACATGAGAGGGTATACCTGCAACATCTTCTTCAAGCTCTTCAATATGTACTTCAGCACCTTTATATGGGGTTAGATCACAAATATTTAATATATAGGAGATACCAAGGTGTGAGGGCAGTTCAATCTCATACGCATTCAACACATGCTTCTTCAATACTAGATAGGGTCCCACTTTCTTCATGAGTAGTTTAGTGTGCTTTCCCTTAGGCAATCTTTGCTTCTTCAAATATGCCCACACCAAGTCTCCAACCTACAACTGGACATCTCTCATATGTTTTTCCTTGGCTTGTTTATACTTTTCTGCACTCTTCTCAAGTTCCAATCTCACTGAGCCATGAATTTCTTTCATACTCTCTACAAACTCTTCTCCATGAGCACTGACTAGAGTGTTTGGTGGAATTTCTCTGAGTTCCAAGATGCCTCTTGGAATTTGACCATATACAATCTATAAAGGGCTCTTCCATGTGCTCCTATTTACCAATTCATTTAAATCAAACCTTGCTTGGGATAGGACTGAATCCCACTTATCTCCATATTGTTTTGTCAGACACCTAAGTAGGTTGCCAAGTGAATTCTTGACAACTTTTGTCTGCTCATCTGCATGTGTATGGTAGGTAGAACTAAAGCTTAGATTGGTCCCTAACCTCTTCCATAAGGTCCTCCAAAAGTGACCAATAAACTTTACATATCTATCAAATAGAATAGTTTGAGGTAAGCCATGTATCCTCAGAATTTCCTTGAAGAATAGTTTTTCTATAGATGATGCATCATTTGTACTTTTACAAGGGATGAAGTGTGCCATTTTACTAATCCTCTCCACTACCACATAGATGATATTATACCCCTTTTGTGTTCTAGGTAATCCCATCAAAAAGTCTATGTTGTAACTCTCCCAAGCCCTTGTAGGAATAGGTAGAGGTTGATACAACCCTTTATTTGTAGATATTCCCTTGGCCCTCTAACAAATGGTGCATGTCTTACTTTAGTCTAGACTTTTGACCAATAATAGAACCTCCTCACCTGTTCCAAAGTCTTATCCAAACCAAAATGTCCTCCCATGCTTCCTGCATGCTTCTCCCTAATGATGTTCTCCCTCATTGAACACTTTGGGATGCATAGCTGGTGTCCTTTGAATAGTAGACCATTTTGGATCAATTAATCTGCATACTCAACATGATAAGCCTTGGAAAAGTCAGAACATAATTTATAAATGACACTGAAATCATCATCATCCTTATACATATCCTTCAATGAATCAATTCCTACACTTTGAAGTTGGATTTATTGCACTATTGGAGTGCTTCTACTCAATGCATCTACCACCTTATTGGAAACTCCCTTCTTGTGTTTTATTGAAAAGGTGTAGGCTTGTATTGCTTCCACCCATTTAATATGTTTGTGGCTTAGTTTCTCTTGACTGTTTAAGAAACTCAATGCTTGGTTATCTGTGAAGACAACAAATTCTTTTGGTAGGAGCTAATGCCTCCATTTCTTCAATGACTGGACTAAGTCATACAGTTCCAAGTCATAAGAGGAATATTTCCTCTTTGCTTCATTCAGTTTCTCACTAAAAAGGGCTATAGACCTCCCTTCTTGGCATCACATTCATCAGTAAACATGAAACACTGTAGCTAGGTTAGAAGCATCACATTCAATAGTAAACATGAAACACTAGGATAGGTTTCTCCATTACCTTTTTCTTCATCATTTGGAAGGCTTCTTCTACATCTTTGTTCCACACAAACCTGCACTTCTGTCCACCCTTAATGGTCTCAATCATAGGAGCACACAACTGACTAAAATTCCTAATGAACTTTCTATAAAAAGATGCAAGCCCATGAAAAATTCTAACTTCTGTCATGGTCCTAGGAGAAGGCCAATTCATGATGGCTTCTACCTTTTCAGGATTCATTTTGATGTTCCCTCCTGAGATCAAAAATCCCAAATATACAATCTCTCCCTGCATAAAACCACATTTCTCCAAATTTATAAAAAGCTTCTCTTCATGCAATCTCTTTAGGACCAAGTTAAGATGTTCCAAATGTTCCTCCATATTCTTGCTAAAAATAAGGATGTCATCAAGGTACATTATGACAAATTTTCCAAGGAATGGTTTGATAACTTCATTCATGAGCCTCATGAATGTTCTAGGAGCATTTTATATGCCAAAGGGCATCACTCTCCACTCATACAAGCCTTCATTGGTTTTAAAGGCAGTTTTCCATTCATCACCAGCCCTAATCCTAATTTGGTGGTAGCCACTTTTCAAATCCACCTTGGAATAGTACCTTGCACCTCCTAAGTGATCCAATATATTCTCTATCCTAGGCTTAGGAAACCTATACCTAATTGTGATTGTATTTATTGCTCTAGAATTAGTGCCCAATCACCATGTTCCTTCCTTCTTCGGAGCCAAAAGAGTAGGTACTGCACAAGGACTGATACTTTTTGTTATAAATCCCTTATCTAGGAGTTCTTGGATCTATCTTTCCATCTCCTTATTTTTCTTTGGGGTCAACTTATATGCTGCCTTGTTTTGTAGAGTTTCTCTTAGAATCAAGTCTATATTGTGGCTTATATCTCTGATTGGGGGTAATTCATTTGGCAAATCCTTTGTTACAATGTATTTGTACTGTTCAAGTAGGTCTTCTACTTATTTAGGGCCTACTTTTCTTAGGGGTTTCACTTCCTTCTCAACCTTCTTAGGTCTATCATCCTTAGGTAAAATGACTAAGGCATAGCAAGGGGTCTTTTCTTCTTTCAAAGTTTTCAAAAACTCTTTTTCTCCTACAAATAAAAATTTTGGAACTTTTTGTTCTTCTGTAGAATCAGACAAGGGTAAGAAAGTTACCTTTTCTCCTTTGTATTTGATTGAATAGGTGTTCTATCTTCCATCATGGTAAGCCTCCACATCATATTTACAAGGCGTCCCAAGTAGCAAATGGCAGGCATCCATGGGAACAATGTCATAGAGAACCTTGTCCTTGTACTTTCCAAGTTGGAACTCCACCCATGCTTGCTCTTCTATGATATTTTGTTGGTTGTTTGCGAGAAATGAAACCTTGTATGGGTTTGGATTTGGCACCCTTCTCAACTTCATTTTATTTACTACTTCATATGACACCAATTTGTACATGGACCCATAGTCAATCACCATCTTGCAGACCTTGTCTCCCACTATGTAGGTGGTCCTCAAGAGAATCTTCCTCTTAGGGGGTTCTTGAGTGCTTGGAGCCTTCAACAATGTCCTCCTCATCATGAGGACTTCTCCTTCCCTAGGTGGTGCATAAGACTCATGTGTATTTTCTCCTTGGTTCTCTTCTTCTCTAACCATGTTTTCCCTTCTCTCTGCCTGATAACTTTCCTTCTTTGGACATTTGGATGCTAAGTACCCTTGTTGGTTACATTTGTAACACCTTGGAGGTCCTAAAATTCTTCCTTCAAACCTTCCCCTTTAATCTCCTCTTCTCCCTCTATAGGATCCTCTAGAACTACTTTCTCCAAAAGAGTTCTCTTGACTGGTTTCTCCAAAGTTCCTAGGAGTTTTTCCTCTCCCACTGTTTTTCCCTCTTCCTCTACTGCCAAAGTCTCTCTATCCTCTGCCTCTTCCACTTTTCTCTTGCTTACTCTTTAGATTTTCCTCAACTTTCAGTGCTAATTGATAGCAATTTTGGATAGTAGTAGGGGAACATAAACTTAGTTCATCTTGGATGTTTATCCTTAACCCTTGCATATACCTAGCAAGTTTGACACTCTCTGGTTCCACCAACTTAGATTTCATGGTAAGTTTATGGAATTCTTCGGTATAACTTGAGATATCCATCTCCTTCTGCCTTAAACTTTTTCTCTTCCTATGAAGTTGAACTTCATAGTCTTCAGGAACATAGGCTTCCTTCACCAAGGTCACCATCTTCTTCCAGGTGCTTACTGGAATCTTGTCCATCTTCACCGTTTCTTCTTGAGTGAAATTCCACCAATTTAGGGCAGATCCCTTAAAATTGGACTTTCCTATCTTAACCTTCTGATGCTCTGGTATCTCCTCACAGTCAAAGAAACTAGTGAGTGCATCAACCCAATCCATGAATTCTTATGGATCCATCTTCCCACTATAGATAGGTAGATAAATTTTTCTATCCATGGTCCTTCTCTCCATGGATTTCAAAGTCTTCAAGAGTAGCCTTTGTTCTGCAGGTACTTCTTCTTCATCCTCCTGCCAAGGGGTTTCTTCATCACTCCCCTCCTCTTCAACTCCAGAGTTTCCACCACTCCCTCTCTTGACTTGTTCCTTGAGACTTTCCATTTCCTGCCTCATTAATTTCCTTTCCACATCATTTTATTTCACCACTCTCAGCAATTCTGCATTAGTCATCCTATTAGGAAGTTCAGTGTCTTCTCTACCATCCGACATGGTTGCAACTTATCTTCCTCAAAATATCTACTAGTTTCTCTGATACCAGTTGGAGTAGAGCCCCAAAATATGCCATACAATTCCACAAAGGTTCAAGACACCTTCCCAACACCATATAGTCTAGGACTCCACTAGAATTCCCCAAACCCACATACAAGACTAGATCCAATTCCTAGTCTTCACTGCGCTTAGGGTATTCTTAAGCCACAACTTAGAACCAATCAATCTAGGGATGGAATAGGGGTTCTAAAAGGTTATACACCTTAGTTAGATGTAATAAAAGACAAATCCCACACTTACTCAACTCTGCAACTCAATTTGGACACTCAACCCACTATAGGGCTACAAGTAGCAACAATGGATAAATAAAGGAAAATCGCATGGAACTCCACCAAATAAAGTATTAACCATCCTTAAATGTGTCAATCCACTTACCAAAAACACCCTCCAAGAAAGAACTCTTGACCAATCTCCTAATTCCTGTTGTTCAAATGTGTCAATCTACCTACCAACAACACCCTCCAAGCCAAGACTCTTGACCAATCTCCTAACTCCTGTTGTTCACAATTCTCTCCTAGGCCTAATTAACAATTAGGCCCCTTTTACAAAGAAAGTGCCTCAAGTTAGATTCAATTTCCAATCCTTCCAATTGTAATACTTGTGGGATCACACAAAACTGCTAAATACAAGGATTTAGGTCTTCATTCCATCCCTAGCCCTAGTTGTGCTTCAAAGACCTAATTCTAGACAGTCACATCTAGATGCCAGTCCAGAGGTTTTAATGTTTCCTCCCTCCATTGACTGCATCCTGATCTAAGACCTCAAAATTCTTAAAGTAAATCTTCCCTCCTTTTTGTCCACCAAGGCTTAGATTTTTCTCATGGTGGAGTCTTTGGGAAAGAGGAATTTTGTCTTGAAACCCTAGTTAGGGCATTCCTATGACCAATGGATAGTCAAAATTAGATAAATTCTGATCCTTTTTACTTCCAACCTTCAAAACACTTGAGAAATTCACCTAAAACACATGTCCAACTTTTGGAATCCTTCAGTGGTGCATTGGGATCCGTACAACTTAGAAAAATAGTTGAAAACACAGAAAATAGTTGAATTTTTATTGATTTCACTATCAAAACTTTACAATTGATTCACTCCAACCATGGAGTAAGTTTTTTCAACCTTTTCATACATTTCCCAAGAAGTTACAACTGACAAAAGTGGTTGTGAACGTTGGGATTCAAAAATTGCACTTTTTGACAAAAAGTTGCATTATGCAACATTGACAACTTTGACAACATTTGACAACTTTTAACAAAAGATGTCAAATGTGACTAAACTTGTATAGTTTTTTGTTTAGAATCCATAGGAGACCTTAGAAATGTTAAATTAACATTTCTACCCTTCATTAGGTGCCCTAAATTATTCTAGCCTAATCTACCCAATATTGTCCAATTTGACTAAGGTAGACAACTAGGTTTATAACATCACCTAGTGTCCCCTTGTCTTAAAGTTTAGGACTTATTGAAGACATTGGATCCAAGATCCAATCAATACCCTAACCCTTGTTTCTTGGGTCCTCTAGTGTGCTTATGGTGGATGAATTTGGGGGTGCTCCTGCACCATCTTCAAAGTAGTAACCACACCAAACAAAACTTATGACTGAACATACTAGGAACACGGTCTCTAATAGTAGAAATATGTTGACATAAATAATGAAAATATCGATGCTAGCACATATATGCACAATTTGAACAACATCCCAATAATATCCAACCATAAAAACATGACAAAAACTAATATATTCAGGAGATTAGGGAGATATACAAACTTCAAAACTCTATCTATTAGGAGTTTGGGAAGGATCCTGACTATCCAACCACATATAACTCCTTCATTATTGGTATCTTGTGGGATCTAATGATATTTTGACTACTATTTCAGTGGGTTGGGCACATATATAAACTTTTTTCTTTGTTTAGGAGTTTATAAAAGAGCTTGACATGTCAACGATAAAGAGAAGATAGAGGTATCAACGACATAAATTTTATTATATCTCAGATCAAGACAATGCTACAAAAATATTCAAACTAGTAAGCATGCACATAGAAACACATATACATTCATTGAAAGGAAGAATATATCATTGTAAATAAAATAGAAATATTACTAAATCAAAAGTCATGGTTAGCATATACAGAGCTCAAAGCATCAAACCCTTGATCATCAAAAGTATAGAAATCATAAGCCATGGCTACAAGGGAGTTGCAAATAGTGATATAAAAGGGAAGTGATTCTTAGAGAAAAATAAATGCCTTCCATGAAGAGTATATGCCCATAATTTTTAGGAAGTAGATCTCAACTTTTTAAAATTTTCAAAGATACATAAATATAAGAGCATCTCCATTCTTTATTATATTCATCAAGCTCAAAGAGATGGACTTACATAGAGGAGAATATACCTGTAGCAATGTAGGAGTTTTATCAAGGCTTAAAGCTTTACATAACCTGCAACAAATCCTTCAGAAATCCTCATGGAGGTAGACACCAAACATAGAGAAATTGAAATGATGCAAAATGAAAGAAGTACATGTGTTTTTTTAGGGTTTTTACCCTAATTTGTCCGCCAAGAAAGGGCTTTTTTTCCTTTATTATTTTTATGCACTTTTTTAATGCATGATTTTAGGTAAATTGTTTTGCTAATAACATTTTATTTAAAATTATGTATCAAGAAAAAATAAAATAAAATAAATATTTATTAAAGTAAATTTTATAAATCATTTTATTAAATATATGTTTATTTATGAGTCAAATTGGCTAAAGTGGAGAGTTTGAGATTGCATGCCTTTTGAAGAGTTCTTGAGGAGTTAGGAGTAGTTATATGGTGGTTTGGAGTTATTTATGAGTTGCATATCAGTTGAGAAGGACTTTGAGTCCACTTAACTCCAGTTACACTCAATTCCACATCTTTTTCTACATATTTTTTGGTTAAATCTGACCCAAGGGGATTTTTTGTAATTTAAAGAAGAAAGATAGGCTAACTTAAGTTCAACTTCTATTCATGCTCAATTCCATTTTTAGTTCCACCTCTTTGTTGATTTGGGCATTTTATTTAAGGCTTTGCATTGTAATTATTAAGTAGTTCTTTCTTCTTTGCATATTTGTGTTGTTGGAAAAAAAAAGCATATTTGTATGGAGCTCATTTATTTTTAGGTTCTATAGCAGCTTTGTTTTCCTTGAGTTTAACTAAAGAAACATAGATTTCCTTCTTAGATTTTGTGTTATCAGTTGCAGGTTTATGAGTTGTCTTATGAGTTTTTTCAATTATTTAAATTGTGGAGATAATTGTTTCCCTTTTATAGTCATTGAAAGCTTGGCATTCTTATGAGATTGATTTGTTGAATTTTCATATCGGTTGTGAAAAAACTAACTTTTTTATTCAAGATTTTTTGTGAGTTCAATTAGTTGTTAAAGTTTTTTGGGAATTAGAAATATTCAAGTGAATCATCCATTTAAAGATAGGTTTTAATTCAAGCATATCCTTCTATCTTTTTTCCTTTTCAGAGTTAGTTTCTAGGTGGTCATAAGAGGAACCAACCCATAATCTAGAGATTGATCTTCATTATAAGCATACCCACAGGCCTAAAGATCATTCCATGTTTCACGAGATTGCTAAGATTTTAAGTTTTGCATAAGGGTGCAATCTTACGTAACAAAAAAAACATATTGAAACTCCATTTGGAAATGTCTGTAGTCCCATTCTACACTGTGATGTTTCTAGTTTGATGGTGCAAGCTACAATTTAGGGCTTCACAATTTTTTCCTAATGAACTCTATGTTGTCTACTCCACACTGTACTTTTGATAATGATGACTTTGCCCTAAATTGGTCCAAATTTATTTGTGATTCAGATATGTTATAGATGAGATGCTACTATACTTTGGTTCCCTACTATGAGATAAATTGAGATTATGTTGTGAGGTGGTAAATTTTGTTGGGGTGATCCTACATTAAAAGAAATACAAAATACAATGTATGTACCACTTGTTCATTTATTTAATTGAGAATAGATCTTCATATAGTGCATTTCCATAAACAAGTTCCTTTGTGGTAGATCCTTTTCTCACAAACTAGTCACGTAATTGAATAAACCCTTAGTATATATAAGGGGGTCATCATCAACTTCTTTTCTAATAATTTTCAATATCGAAGTCCAAAAAAGATATTTTAAATTCTCAATTGTCAATTTATCCATCTCAAAATTTTCTACAAAACCTATTTTGAACTCATATTATTTTCTTTTTTGATAGCTATGTGATGTCACATATTAAATAAGATTACTGTGTGGTTCCTAATTTAGTAAATAGAACATTTAAATGGTGTCCCAACATTTGATATCTTGTTAAACATGTAGGCCAACCTAATTCTAATGGTGAAGCTCCATGAGTAATGTAACATGTTGTAATTCCATTTGCAAGTGTCTCTAGTACCATTCTAAATTGTGATGTTTCTAGTAGATATTGTAAACTACAAAAAAGCTTCACAATGTTTTCATAATGAACTCTATGTTGTCTACACTATACTATGGACTTCTAATGATGATAACTTCTTCCTTGAACTTATCCAAATTTATTTTCACTTCAAATATGTTATAGATGAGATACTACTATACTTTGGTTCCCTACTATAAGACAAATTGAGGTAATGTGATGAGATGTGGTAAATTTTGTTGGGGTGATCCTACATCAAACGAAATACAAATCACAATTTATGTAGCACTATGTCCTTCATTTAGTTTAGAGTAGATCTCTTTATAGTGCATTTCCCTATACAAGTTCTTTTGTGGTAGATAATTTTCTCATAGAAAAGGCTCATAAGCAAATAGCATCGTAGTATATATATAAAGGGGCATCATCAACTTCTTTTCTAGCAATATTTAATAATAATGATAATAGACATATTTAATGCTCAGTCTCAACTTAACCATCTTTAATTCCACCACAAAATCTCTTTTGAACTCACTTTCTTTTCCTTTTTATTATTATGTGATGTCACATATTAAATAAGATTATTTTGTGGTTCCTTATTTAACAAATAGAACCTTTAAATAAAATTATTTGTTTTAGTGAATAGTTACAAAAGGATGAAATGTTTCATTACAATATACACCTTTTAAAACTAATAAATCCATTAAAATATAGTGTAGAGCTACCTTGATCCATGCTATTGTATCAAGGGAAAATTGAACCAGAAATATCAAAGACAACAAAATAATAAAGAGAGTATCAAACTCTTTAAAATATTAAATTATTACAAGCCCCATAATGATGAGATTAAGTTTTGCATTAATTTCAATATTAGTACATTACATACTCAAAG
>MU226073.1:182211-203711 GCA_018584345.1 Thuja plicata
CAGTCTTAGATACAATAAAAGGTGGAGTGAAAACTAAATTCAAATGGACTCCAGAGGCTGGTAGAGGTTTTGAATTATTGAAGAAAAGAGTGGCAACACAACCTATTTTGGTTTTTCCTAATTTTGATAAGTTGTTTACCCTTGAATGTGATGCAAGTGGTATAGCTGTTGGGGCAATTTTGAACCAAGAGAATAGACCAGTGGCCTTTTATAGTGAGAAGTTGAATGAGGCCAAGAAGAGGTACTCTTCTTATGATCTAGAGTTATATGCTTTGGTGCAAGCTGTGAGGAAATGGAGGCACTATTTGTTTCCTAAGGAATTTGTAGTTTATACTGATAACAAAGCTTTGAGTTTTATCAATTTACAAGAGAAGTTGAGAAACAAACACCTTAAGTGGATGGAATATTTGTAGGCCTATACCTTTACCATCAAAAACAAGAAAGGGCAGATGAATAAAGTGTCTGATGCTTTGAGTAGGAGACTCTTGATAGTCCAAGAAGTACAGCTACAAAGTATAGGCATAGGAAGCTTCAAGGAGCTTTATGAAGGTGATGAGGACTTCTCAGAAGCATACAAGGTATGTAAAGATTTCAAGAACCATTTCCATAGTCAATTTGAAGGCTATACAATTTAGAATGATCTCTTTTTTAGAGAAGGGAAGCTATGTGTTCCCAAGGGATCTATGAGGGATAATGTTATTCAAGAAAAGCACAATGGCAGCTTAAGTGGGCATTTTGGCCTAAATAAGACACTAGAACTAGTGCAAAGGTTCTATTATTGGCCTAGGATGCAGAAGTACATCAGGAAGTATGTGGAGCAATGCTTGGTTTGCCAAAATCTAAGGGTATATCATCTAATGCAGGTTTGTATCAGCCTTTGCCCATTCCCAATAGGCCTTGGGAATGTATCAGTATGGATTTTATTGTTGGGCTGCCTAGAACTAAGTATGTTTTGGATAGTATATTTGTGGTGCTAGATAGGTTTAGCAAGATGAGTCATTTCATTGCTTGCAAAACCACCCATGATGCCAGTCATATTTCTCATTTTTTCTTTAAGGAAGTGGTAAGGATCCATGGTTTTCCCATCAGCATAGTATCTAACAGAGATGTAAAATTCATGGGTCATTTTTGGAAGACCTTGTGGTCAAGATTGGGAACCAATCTATCATTTGGGTCAGCCTACCATCCCTAGACAGATGGTTAGAATGAAGTGATCAATAGAGTGCTAGGAAATCTCCTTAGGTGCTTGAAAAAGGAGTATGAAGTGATGTGGGATCAGATGTTACCATAGGCTGAATATGCCTACAATGACAGTGTAAACATGACAACAGGTAAAAGCCCCTTTGAAGTAGTTTATGGGCTGCACCCTAGAGGTGTGTTGGAGTTGAGAAACTTGGAAAATATAGAAGGAAGGAGTGCATATGCAGATGATTTTTCTCAATCTATGAAAGAAGTTCATGAGCAAGTAAAGAAGCAGCTCCAAGAGGCTACACAGAAGTTAAAAGCCAAGGTTGATGAAAGAAGGAAAGATCTTCAGTTTTCTATGGGTGACCTTGTGATGGTTCATCTTAAAAATTCTAGATTGCAGAAGGGAGTCCCCACCAAGCTAAAGATGAGGAGGATTGGTCCTTGCAAGATTCTTGCAAAGTATGGGAAAAATGCCTATAAACTTGACTTGCCAACAGATTTGGCAATCTCTCCTATTTTCAATGTGCAATATTTAGTCCCATATAAGGGAGCTACACCAGTAGATATAGAGGTATAGTTAGATGGTAAGGACATAGCAGCAGATGTTCAACTTACCCCTACACCAACACCAAGGGTAGTGAAGATTTTAGACTCTCGGGTGAAGAAAAAGACTAGAAAGGGCACCTATATGGAACATCTCATTCAGCGGGCAGGCATGTCAGAGGCTAAGGATATTTGGGTGGCTAAGAGTGACTTTAAGAAGTAGGGAATTGATCCTCAGCTCCTGTCCCCAGAGGTGACATAAGTTCATAACCTTGGTAGTATGGTGCAGGAGCACCCTTGAGATGTCATCAAATATGGTGGTCTCTTGTTTTTTTGGTGTGTTAGTGTGTGTAAGACCCTCTAGTAGTGAAATTTAAATACATAAGGTCATGTTGACCAAGAGTAGCTTAGGTAGCTTTCTTTTTATGCTTCATTTTAGGTAGTTTAGCTCTTTTTGGCTCTTGTTTAATGGACTGTCCTTGATGATGTCATCAATGGGTAGGGTGATGTCATGGTGGTACTTAGGGTCCATGGTTACCTTAAGTGGTCTATCTAAGGTTAGCTAAGATAGATTGGTGGAGAAAACACTTAAAAAGTGTGATTGGCAAAAAGATGTAAAATGTTGCTATGCAACATGAGCAACTTTTCAAAGTTGTTGACAACATTTTGTTGTCTAGAGGATTTCAAGGTTTTAAGAGTTTTTGAACACATAGAAGGGTGGGAACATGTGTGTCTAAGCTATGTAAGGTGGAAAAACCCTAATTGTGAGGGTTGGAATTCATTTTGTATGGACTGATATTTTGGAGCCAAGAGTTTTCTGAGAAAAACAACAAATTTGAAGCATTTTGTATTTTCATTGTATTGGAATGGATTAGTTTACTGAGTGTGATCATTGGAGGTTTTTTTTTTGCATGTTACCAATCTTTTCCAATCATTATTTTTCTTTTTAGTTGTTCTTTGTTTGTATTTTGAAAATTCTTTCAGTTTTGGACTGTTTGCTATCCCGTTTTGGCCAAGGAGCAAAGATGTGGACCTAACTCCACTTCCCACCATTGGTTTTGTATGGCCACCTGGGAATGGATACTAGGTCCATGGATCTTCAATACTGTGAAAGGAGGAGCTCTAAAAGTGTTGGCATGTATTTTTAATCACTTGCCCTAGGCGAGCTAAACTCATAGCCCAGTTAGAGGAAGCAAGTGACAGTGAGTTTAAAAGTTTCAGGGGGTGTTCTCATGAGCCAAGAAGGCCATAGATGTGGTGAATGATGTTTTTCAAGTGTTCTCCAAAGTGGAGGAGTGCCCAAGAATCCAACATGCCAAGTTTTGACCCAAAAGACCCAAAACTGGTCTAAAATCAAGAGAAAAGCCATATTTCAGAAGTAGGGTGTACGGACAGGGTTGGACCTTGCCACCTATAAAATCCTTATGGGTTTTTTCTCTACTTACAAGATATCAAGAAATATTTGGGGGTTTTTTGGATTTTTTGTGCAAAAAAAGTGTTTTCCTACAATCTAGGAGGCCTAATTGGCACAAAGGGCTACAAGGCCTAGAAGATAGGAATCTAGAACTTGATGGCAATATGGTTCAACTTGGTGGTTTCAAACCTAGGTTGGAATTCAAAAATGGATTATGTTGAAGCCCTGACCCTCCTGCAAATCCAAATTTAAGTTAAGGGCTTGGAGTGGTTTGAGTTGAAGGTTCTTGTAGAACACAAGAATGGTGACTTTAACATGATAGGTAGTTTTCTTGGTTGGAGAGGAAGAACTAATTATTCCAAGTGTTGAAGGGTGGATTGAGGAAGCCCTAGAGGTCCTGAGAGAGGCCTATTAAGAGTTTCAAGAAAACTCAGAAGGTTACCAAGGAGGCTCCCTATCAATTTCCAATATAATTTATGAGTTCAAACTTAGATAAAATGAAAGTATGAGAGCTACAATTTAAACAAGTATGAAAGTATGAGCTCTAAAAAATCAAGTATGAAAGTACGATCTACAAAAACAAGTAAATAGCCTAAATCTCCTGGTACATATAGTCTATATGATCTCTATCTTTTATTATCTCCAAAAAAAATCCATGCTCTTCAATAGGTAACCTCCACTTTGGGTTGTCGCGTCCTTTTTTGGCACTGTCTCAAATTTCAACTTTGTTTCTATAACCAAGTGACTGTAATGTATAAATTTTTGGTCAAGCATGTAATCAATAAATTGAACACCATTTTTTCTATCTTTTTTTTTATTATAGGTTCCTTCAACAACAACTCAACCAGTTGGATATGTTTTTCCATCACCATCTTCAGTTACTTCTGGAAATTTGTATTTTGCTTTCGTGAATCTTAGTAGATAATAATATACACCTTTTGCATTGTCAAGATCCACAACCACAACAAAAATATCAGCTATACACATGGATAAAATATGAACATCAAGTGATAAATTAAAATTAAATAAAAGAACATTTGTGCGCACTCACCTATAACAACTAAATCATAAACACATTCATAATCAACTAAATATATAGGATCATGAATGTCTATGTCATTGTTATTATATTCATAAGGAGACATTCTCATTAAATATTTCATTTCCCATTGTGAAACATATCTATCTGCAATATTCTCACATTGATTGTTTGCATTGTCTTCAATGTAGTCAACACAAAAGCATGATTTTTCTCTTACTTCAATCAATGGAGGCTTGTTGTTTCCTGTAGTCATCACTTGATGTAAACTTCTAATACCAAAAATTGTTTGGTCCAATTATAAAGATTAGATCGATCAATATCTATTAAAAACATGAAATTAAATTTGCACATTTTTAGATTAAGAGTTATGATAAAAGGGTATGTGTAGGATCATGGTATGCCAAAAAGTGGCGATGTGAAAAAGAAGTCATGATTGGTAGACTGATTGAAAAATAGACACAGCTTTCAAAAAGTATAACATTTTTGAAATCTGAAACATGAG
Source organism: Thuja plicata (assembly GCA_018584345.1). Classification (NCBI taxonomy): domain Eukaryota; kingdom Viridiplantae; phylum Streptophyta; class Pinopsida; order Cupressales; family Cupressaceae; genus Thuja; species Thuja plicata. Next base: position 186,901 of record MU226073.1, read on the forward strand.
TCACATTCTATGCTTCGCCTACTACAATAAAAAAAAAAAAAAATCAATTTGATGAAGTTTATACTAACTTAAGGTTATTAGACATGAGATTTTTTATATTGTGGAAAAGTTGTAGTAGAAAAATCATAATTAATTATTTGCTTGGAAAAAAATTACAAAAAAATATGCATCACATCCAGACATGAGTCTACTACTTATATCTAGAATCTTGTAAAAAATAATTATTATTTGATTGTGTTTAAGGTGGTCAGACATACACCTACTTCTTATCTTTTTAGTCCTTATTGATAGAATGATTGAAAAATAGCTATAACTTTCAAATAGTATAACATTTTTGAAATTCGAAACTTGATTCACATTCTATGCTTTTCCTACTACAACAAAAAAATAAAAATTTTCCAATTTGATGAAATTTAGACTAACTTAAGGTGGTCAGACACGATATGTTTTATATTCTCAAAAATTTGTAGTAGAAAAATCATAATAAAATATTTACTTGGAAAAAAATTACAAAAAATATGCATCACATCCGTACATGAGTCTACTACTTATATCTAGAATCTTGTAAAAAATTATTATCATTTTATTGTGTTTAAGGTGGTCAGACATACACCTACTTCTTATATTTTTCCTGAAATTTTTATACTACTGCATTGAAATTTGAAATTTTACCATATAGAATCTTTTTGTTTTTTGAAAGGGCTAGTAGCTTAGAAAATACATTCAATTTTCTACAGATTCTCTTCTTACATATTTTTTATATAAGATTGATAACTTTTTCAAATTTTTACGTCAACTTTCCTAACCCCAATTTTTTGAATTTTCATTGCACTTAAGGGCCTAGTTTGGCATACCATGATCCTACACATACCCAAAATTGAAATGCACCTGATGAAATTTTAAAATAATTTGAACTCACACAATATTTTACCTTTCACTTCCCAAAAATAATGTTTTTTGTATGTTGTGTCCTGAGTAGAACAATGACTTTGGCACCATTCAATAATTTTCTTTGAATTCTTGATGTTGCTACCTACATAACAGAGTTGATGAATTTTCTTTTGAATTCATAAAAATCATTAGCATTGGTGAGAAACCTGTTGCAATATGCTTGGATGAAATGAAAGAGGCAGTTGGCAAATCGGAAGCCCGGGTAGAAATTGTGAACAAAGTTTGCAAGATGGAGAAATAGCTGAAGGACATCAATGATAGGGTGGTGGAAGAAGATAGTGTAAGGAAAATCAACATATACAGAGCATGCAAAGATCTTGATGGAAAAGATAGAACAAGATAAAAGGGAAAAGGATGGAAAAGAGGTGAAAGATACAACAAGACCTGGTACATGCACGAGGGCTAGTACAAGGAAGTTGAGTCCAAAGGAGGATAAAGAAACAAAAGACCTCAAGAATTCTATTAATCAGATGTAGATCATGGTTATTCAGGCTCAGGACATTGTGGATGGCATGTAGTTGTCCTTTTTAGGGCCTATCTTTTTTTTTTGTCCCTATTTTCTGAATATCTATGGGACTTTTTTAGTTAGGCTGTTAGTTGGCTATTCTTTTTGGCTTTCCTTTCTTGGTACTATGGCACAGTTGTTGCTTAACTTTATTTAACATTTGTAATACTTTTTTTAAAGATTTTGGGTCCTTGTAAAACCTATTTTACTTAATCAAAACAGAGTTGTCAGTACTTCTTTTCAAATTAAATTAAGAAATAGATATAGACATTTCAAACACCATTGGTACTTTCAAGTTCATGTTGATGAAGTGCGTGCTTCACATGTGTGCTCCTAATCCATTGTGCTCTCCTTTTCCATTTCTGATTTCAAAGAAGTTTGAAAAAAACTTTACGTTGCGTCTAGCATGTTCCATGGATAGCCAATTAAAATCTTTTGTAGACTTGAATTGTCCTGGGATAAATTTTTACATGTAAGATCATTTAATAAAAAATATTGAATTGAAATCAAATCCAACGATATATATAAATTAAAACTAATTTACAATAATTTAAATGAGAATAAAAATCAATTGAAGCATTTACTTACCAGCACATCCATCAGACCAAATCCATTGTTGTGAACCATTTATCCCACGATGCGCAATATCTTCAAAAAACATTGTAAAATAATAGGTTTCATAGCTCCTAGGATGAAGCTTATCATCGCTGATATAGAAATGAACCTCCTTGATGATAATATGTTCATTTGGATCAAAAATTTCTACATCATCCAAATGAAAATGTGCCTGTCTATAGCTCACTTATAAAAAAATTGCAACTTGATCATAATGGTACAATATTGAGCTTGAATCTGTGATTGAGGGAAAAATGTATAGTTCTCAAAGAAATCTACAATTGAATGAATACAACCAGGTGGAAAACAATTTTTGGAATCATGAAACTATTTAGCTTGTCATCATGCACTATGAAAATGTTGCATATGCGGATATGCCTCTCTTTCATGTGCCTTTTTTTTAGATTTGGTACCTTGTAATGACTTCAGATAGTGTCTTGTAATAGGGTTTTCCTATTATGTTTACCTTCACCTTATATTCAGCTATCCTTCACTTTGTTTCAACAACCTTTGGATGAAGTTCTTAAACTTCTTTAAATCTAGGGATTTTTTCTCCCAAATATCATAAATTTTCTATTGCTTCTTCATTTACTTTCTCCTTAGAAATAATTTCTTGTATTTTTTTTTAAATTGATGATTAGTGCAGCATTGTTTTTTAATTTTTCTTCTTCTTTTTCAAATATTTCTATTTCTAAAAGTATAAAACAAGACACCAGGTTCTAAATATCACATTGAAACTGAGATAAGATTATTTTTCTATAATTACCCATCTCCTCCTAGGAAATGATCTTTCATTCCAATGTATCCATTCAATTTATAAATTCAAGATTGAAATTGATCTTGTTAGTATTCCTTCCCCTATTGCATTTGTAGGGCACATCTGGGAAATTGCTTGAAGTTAGAATTAAAAAACTGGTAAATTGGTTTCTCCTTGTTAAGGACCAATAGATCATTTATACACTTCTCTAATTTACCATTTATTAGTGTGTTCATTTTCATAGCTTCTTTAATGAAAGATATTACATCAATAATAATTTTCTCCGCCCATTTGTCCATTACCAAGGTAACACTTTGAGATCTTTTGATTTTCTTCAACTTATTAGAGTATGGTCCATCAGTATGAATAGACATATTTTTCTCAAAGGTTTTATCCTCTTCTTGTAGAATATATCAAATAAAAGAGACCAAAGAATTTACTTGTCTTAGCAGTTGTAGATTATTTTGTTCTTCCATGTTTACCTTCTAAGCTAGGGCATAAAAAAAAGTGATAGTATGGTAAATATCACCTTCTAAATTAGGTGGACCCATGTCAATTATATACTTAAATTAAAATCTCTCTCTGTAACCTCATGTTCATTCTTCTCACTAAAAGGATTAGTTATCTCTACTTGAACCTCTTATCATTCATAGGATCTATCACCACCATAGACATCCTTTTATCCCTTTTTGGCTTGCAAGTCCCTTGCAACAACTTGGTTATGGTGTCTACTTCTATTTCAACCACATACATATTCCTCTTTCTATTTTCAATAGCTTCTTTGACCAAGGGGATGAGGTAGTTGTTAGGATTGAGGAATACTAAGAGGTGGGGGTGAATCAATGTTCTAGCTTTTAATAACTTTTCAACTTGATTGTACAACCATAAATTGAAATCAATAAACAATAAACAACTAAAAGATAACCAAAGCATCTGCAACATAATAACACCATGACTTTTTGCACAGAAACATGGTTAAGGGTAAAAGCACGATGGGGATGGAACCCACAAGTATTACTTTGGGATAAATAAGTTACCCTACTATTAGGGGTGTAAGTATAATAGGGATTTCCCATGCATCTATGCTTACAACCTAGAACTCACTGCTTAATACAAAAACTGGTATACAACCTCCAGAGGCTCATGACTATCATACAAAAAGATTCATCCACAAAAGGTGAACTAAAAAAACATCACAATGCCAATATAGTTCCAATGAAGCACAAAATGAAATTTTTTAACTTAGTGTCAATCCTTTGATCATTGATCCATCAATCATGTATATTATATAGAAATCATATCCAACCATCATATATATTAATCAACACAAAAACTCAAGCTTGTATATCATTCATCCAAGCTCATTGTCCACCTCAGGAACAAAACAGGTGTCATGTGAAGTGTCAGCCAAATCTCCCATCAAAATGTATTCCTAAACTTGAACTCAAACATAGAAGTCATCACTTGTGTTAGTTCTAACATTCACAACAATCAAATTGATTAGATCATCGATCCGATAGGATCGCTGATTGATCCAACATACAATTGTCTCATTCTCTTACTAAACTCTGCTAATCTAATACTCAGGAGATCATAACTCCATCAAATGATAATATAGATTATTGAGATCTTAGACAAAGATACATAGTACCTCTGAGAATATTATCCTAGCTTTGCACATCAAAACTTGATCAAATGTGTTCTTACTGATCCATATACGGAAACCTGTACACAAGGTTTGTTATTCTATACTTAGCCAAATCTATAGTCAAACCTTTGGTATCATCAAAATATGACAAGATATCTCCAAAATAGTGTGTAGTTTCCATAAATGAAAACATACAACATCTTCCTATCAGTCTCTCATTCCAACAATATCCCCCTTTGGCATTGATGGAAACACTTAGCAAAAAATGACTAAGTGTTCAAACAAAATGCCAAACTGTAAGAGGTATTTCTCCTTATCTCTCCTTACCAAAAATTTATCTCCCCCTAAGATGAATCTTTCATGTCATTTTTCATTATCTCTCCCCTATTGAGATCAATGGAAAATGTTGGGAACTCCTTCCAAAACCATCTACCAAAATCCTACACCATCCGCTTACATACATAGGTGTGCAAAATATACTTACAAAATTTTAAATATATTAGAAAAATTGCTCCTGTGAGCTACAAAATCTGTGTCCCAATTATTCTTTATGCTCTCTGCAATATGGATCTATCCACAAAATACATATATGAACCATTTTTCCTCAACCAAGTCAGGTGCATCAGGATACTCAAAGGTTGCAGTAGCTTCCCTCAAACTTCTAGATAGGATATCTAGTTTTGGAACAATTTGATTTATTAGATCTTTGATCATGCCCTTAATCTTGTTCCTCTCAGTAACAAGTGAGCCAATATTATCATTAATATTTCTCACTTGATTGAAATGATTTGATGCCATTTCCTCCAAAGGATCAAAATTTTGTGATAATTTTGCTATCTTGGCTTCACTATCCTTAAGGAATTTTTCAATGTCAGTGACCTGCATTAGATAATTGTAAAAAGACTTATACACTTTGCCTCCTTCATTCAATGCATCTCTTAGTTTCTGAATAGAAACTCCCAAAGAGTTCTTATCATTAGCAATTATGAAATTCAACTAATTGAATCTATTGGATATGAATTCACTTTAAATTTTACTCAAAGAAGACTTCTCTAAAGTCTCAAAATCCCTATCAACATCATATAATAATCCCTCAAGATAACTTGATGAAGACATATTTAGATCAAATACATGAGGTGACATAAATTTTCTTAAAACATTTTTTGCCCTAAATAAAATTTTGGTTCTTTTCTCATTGGTCTTTAGGATTCTGTCTCTTTCCTTAGCCTAATAAATAGAAGCAAGTCTCATCAATTGATCTTCATTTAGATTGGATAACTTAATTGGACCTTGCCTGATCTACATTTTTGAAGTGTCTCTTGCCTCAATCTTCTCAGAGACATCAATTTTTTTCATCTATTCATCATCATGAACATGTGTGTCTAGAATTGTATATTGAACTTTCTCCACTTCCTTGTCCTTCTCACCTTCCACATCATCAATCACATCATTCTCATTTATTGTTTAATCAATGTCAATCACGTTTGTATCCTTTATCTCACATTCATCTATCATCTCAGTTAAATCTATATTTTTTGTCAAAGGGTCCATAGTGAAAGCAATAGGAACTCCTCCAATGTGTACATCAAGTTCATCCTCTACTATTTGGGTCGGTGTATCAGCTAGCGAATGAACTTTCTCAACAGTGTTCTATATCATCCTTCTTCTAAATTGTATTTGTATAGTCTTAAAATGGAAGCACTTCCATGTTAAGAATTTTTAGCCCTCCTTAGGGGGGTGTTTTTTACCACCATCATATTTTCCCCTCATTTTTGCATCTTCTCCTACTTTTTTGTCTATTTAGGACCCTGATTGGGCCTCTCCGGGAACCATCCATCCCATCTGGCATATTTTCCAGGGGTCCTAACACCCTAGGTCAATTTTTACCTCAACCTTGACCTAGGTCAAGGATGACCTCGACCTTGACCTGGGTCCCCCTTTCAAATCTGGAAGTCTATTAGCTGCCAAAGGTCATCAAAAGTTCATTTCCCACTTTTTGGTCAGTTGTTTTCGATTCTAAAGCAACGATTCTTAAATTATATTTAATATAGGTCCTCTCCTAGGGGTATAGGCCTAATTGGAATTTAATTCTCCTATGTAGGCCTCTCTAGAATATTGTGCCCTAGTTTCATATATAAGGAAGTTTTCTCCTCTCATTTTCTCTAACCATCAACTAAGTGATAAGAAGGATAATCTCAAGCTCTAGGTGAATAACAACTATCATCAAGAAAAAATTTCAAGCATCCATTGTTCTACATGTTTTCAAGCTCTCAAAGTGTTCAATTATTCCTCTCAAGCATTCAAGTTCTCCATTGAAGATCAAGGATTCAAGCTTTCAAGCCTTTGAAGGGATTTGGTACAAGCATTCAAGATTCATCATTCAAACCCTAGATCTATCCATCATGATGATGTGATCTTCCTTCAAGATCCTTTATGCATCCTCAAGACTCATTCATTCTCTCTTCAAGGTGGATTCCAAGCATACAATAATGGATGTTTATGGTTTCTAATTGAGTCCAAGATTTCATATTTTCATACTTGTTTACATTTGAAATACAATTGCATATCTATATGAATATCATAGCATCATTATTAGATTTACTTCTACTACTTGCTAGCATTCTTTTCAATTATTGATTTCAAGGTTAATTCCTAAATCAGAGTTTGACTAAGGCAAACATCTCTCCCCCAACAAACAATCCATTTTTCTTCCAAGTACAGGTTCAGAACAACAAATTGGAGTGCAGATTTGGAAACCCTTTTCGGCAAACTTTCAGGATTCAAAAATAGATTTTCAGTTTGATACTTTTTAGGTCAATTCTTCCCTAGGTCAGAATTAGAAATTCTAGGTCAATGGTGACATTGACTTGAGGGTACAAATCGGAACTGTGTCAGAACAAAAAAAAAATTTGGGTTTTGTTCATCTCTGCATTTCTATTCCAAATCTGGTCTCAGATTTTCCATAAACTGAGTGCAGACCCCCAAAAATAGAATTCTTCAGATCTATAACATTTAAAGGTTAGTACATTTCTCCTATGCATTTCAATTAAAATTATTAATCTATCTAAATCTATCACACACTCTCTTCTATAAAATAGGAATTAGTGTTTTTCTCTTTATCCCTATCCTTAATTGGTTGATTCATTTATGCATTGATCCTTTCTTTAGGGTTAATCAATTTGGATCTTCCCTTTAATAAAATTGGGATTAAGAGGACAATCTCACCTTCTTCACACACATTCATAACACATATATTTCAAATGTAACATCTTTAGACACCTATTTGTCTTATCTTGCATTTTGGTGACCTCTATTTTATATGTTATAGTATTGTTATGTTATTTTCAAAGAGTACCTTAGTCAGTATGTTTTCTGTCTCCTCAAATACCTCATCAATTTTTCCTATAATCATTTTGTTTATTCTTTTTTTTCTTCTTAAGTCTTTCTTTGCCAAGTCAAGAATCTTATAAATTTATTCAATTGCAAATACAGGATTGAGTTGAAGTAAGACTTTTTCCCTTATCTCCTTGTTCTTTTCTAAAGAATAAAGTATTCTTCCATCAAGTTTGTCATATAATTCATCAAGTATTTCACTTCTGATCGATATTAGAGCTTTTTTACACTTGTTCAAATATACTATCATTCCATCTTCTATTCTCCTCTTCTCATCTTCATCATACTTATTGTAATACATTTTTACTTGAAAAATTATCCCATAAGAAGTCATGTTCTTAATAAAATTGTCAACAGATAAATGTGGTTTACCAAAATATGTCTTTGTTCTCTTCATTGCAGGTTCATCTTCAACAATCCTTTGTACCATAGCACCTTCTAATCTAATATTTTTCACTGCACCATTATAATTGGTAGCATCATCTTTATCTTCTTCATCGACACCTTTGTAAGTTATTTTGGGTTTTCTCTTTATTCTCTTTCCAAAAAGGGTGGTATTGTTCTTGTTCTTTACTGTTTTTCCTTTTGTTGCCACGGGAGTAGATTTCTTAGGTAAAATAGGTTCTTTTTTAATTGTAGTAGTTGCACTTCTAGTATGTCTATCCCTTAGTGATTGTGCAAATGGAATATATATAGGAGGGGAATCCTCCACATAGATTCATTCTTCAACTGCTTTCTCCTTTCCCTTTATCTTTTCCTATTCTACTGACTTCTTCCTTGATTCTTCAACTTTTTCTTTAGTAAATCCCATCTTTACTACCACTTCCTCTACCTATTTTTTTATTTTTCTTTCTCTTCCCGGTCTAGTGAGTATCTCATGTAAGATCTTTCTTAGAATACGTACCAAACTTCTTTTCTGAAGTGTCAATACGTTTTTGTAGAATGTCTTCTACATAGGCCTAAATAAGTGGACCATCCACCTCATATCCCATAGGAATTACCCATGAGGTTTTGGTTTTAACTACCTCCATTAAACATGCATTGGTTTTTACCATGAAACATATAGTCTTTTCATATTTATTCACAATATCAAGAGGAATTATGTACCTTATCTGCATACACTCTTGAAATTTTTGTTGACTAGTCTCCAAGAAGATCGTAATTGTTTTTATCTTAATAGAAACGGCTATATCCTTTTTCCATACTATATTCCCAATTCCTAGAATATAGTTCATGAAATAGAAGAGAATACATGACAAGAGCTAACCATACTTGAGTATTTTCATCTTATCCTTCTTTATCTTCACCAAATTTTTCATCAATTGATCTCTCAATGATTTGTAGATACCATAATCAACATTATCCTTCACCATCTGGTGTGCATCATAAATGATTTTTTTGGAAATGAAGTTTTCTCTTCTAGAATGGAAGATTTTGTAACCTATAACCATGGATGCGAACTTTATGTATCAGGTTGTTGAATGTTGTTCACAAACATAGAACTCTTGTCCCATTGTGAATCTGTCAAATTTGTCACAATGTCTTTCTGAATAGATTTAAGTGCATCCAGTTACTACCTTCAAAACTTCCTTCATGATATTGTAGGGTTTGTCTAACCAAATAAATTGACCATGAACTTTGCTTAATACATATTGAATCCAATCCAATTCAAAGAAACATGGAAACTCCATGACTTGCACAAAGATTTTCTCATTCAATACTTTGTATTCATCCTTCATAATGGAATCAGCAATGACTTCCTTCCATTGATTTGCAATTGCTCGCTTTCCCAATTCCTTAAAATGTCAATGTATGTATTCCCTAGTGTCCTCTACATGTAAAAATCCATAGGGTACAAAAGAAAATGTGTCATCCAGATCATCAAAATTTTCCTTAACTGAATGCTTCTTAAGTGTAGGTCATATTTTTTTAATTATAGATCAACAACCCTAGGTGTCTCCATGATTCAACTTTCAAAAAGTGAAAATAGTGCAATGAAAAATACCTTTTGTCGATTTTAGGGTAAGACTCAAAATTATCGTGAAATCTCCTTAATCTATTTTGAACTGCTTCAATCTAGTCTACAAACTCCTAAAACTTGCATGATGAAAAATGAAAATATAAAATTTCCTTTTGATACTTTGCAAAGCCAAAAAGTGATTTACATTTAAAGCGGCTTTATTCATACTCTCAAACTATCTAAAAACATAGTGTTCCAAATTCATCTTATAACCTTCAAATATTCAAACAAACTTCTGTGAATGATATAAAATGTCAAAAGCTTAGCTTTGCATCTCAGTATGTGTATCGCATCCACTTTTTTATCAAATTCATGGGTTAGGTAATGATTTTCATGAAGAACTCCCCTTTAGGTCAATGACCTAATCAATTCCTGGATGAAATTTCCATACCAAAAGCTGGTGTGATCTTTCCTGTAACATCAATCTATTCTTTTCTAACCCATGTCTTTCTCATTTCCATTTGGAATTCCACAACATCAATTATTTTCTTTCCTTTTTTATTTTCCACATTGTTCTTATCTACCGAACAACTTGTATTGTTGCATCTACAATTCCTAGCAATATGACCAGAATTTTTACAATTAAAACATGTCACATTTCCATACTTTTTGTTGGCTCGATTTATTCTCAATTTACACTACTTCGCAATGTGTCCAAAGTTTTTTCATTTGTAATGGGTTATGTTCCTCTGGTTCACATAATTATTCATCTTTGATCTATATTCATTTTATTTGTGTCCATACTTGTAGCAAGTGAAACAATAACCAGAAAATAGTGTAGCATTAGATCTGCTTCTACACTCCTTCGCTCTATGCCTAAATTTGTTACATGTCTATCATGTGTACAACTAAAATTTTCTTGCCTCATAGGTTTCTTCTTAGGTTCTTTAGTCTAATTTTCTGATAAATTGATTTTTTCTTCTGATCCTAAGCTTTCTTCTTTCTCAAAACCAAGTCCTTGAGTTTCTCCTTTAGGTATTTGTCTTTCAATATATTCATCAAGCTTTGTTGAACTAGATTTGAAATTTTATTTGAATTCATTTTCTGCTACAAGTTCACTCCTAAGAACTTCATTAACTCTTTCAATCTCTTGATCATTGTGTCTAGATTCCTCAAGATTACTCTTCAACTATCCAACTTTACCATTAAGTTTGTAACATTATTTTGTCTTATCCTTCAAGGTTTGTTCAATATATTTCTTAGCTTTAATCTCCTTATTCATCTTCATTACCATAGCTTTGAATTCATGTTTCAGACTATCTCTATCTTTAGTAATCTTATCACATTCATCTGATTTGACTTTCAATGCCTTTGAATGATCTTTATGTTGTAGCTTATCAACAAGGTCTTTCCTCTTATCTCTAGATTTGTTCAATTGTTCCTTCATGTTCTCAATGAAACTTTCTACATCTTTAAGCTTCTTTTCTAACTCAGAGTTATAATCATGAGATTTGTCAAGATAATCATGCGTATCCAAGAGCTTATTTTGAACAATGCTAGAAACTGTCAAATCTTTCATCAGGACCTTTGTCAAGCTATTAGAATTCTTCCAAGGACCAAATCTCTGATACCAATTGTTAGGATTGAGGAAGATTGAGAGTGGGGGGGGGGGTGAATCAGTGTTCTAGCTTTTAATAACTTTTTAACTTGATTGCACAACCATAAATTGAAAAAAATAAATAATAAACAACTGAAAGCTAATAAAAGCATCCAGAACATCATAACACCATGATTTTTTGCATGGAAATCTGGTTAAGGGAAAAACCATGGTGAGGATGGAACCCACAAGTATTACTTTTGTAGAACTAAGTTACCTTGTTAGGGGCCTAAGTATAATAGGGAATGCACATGCATTCGGGCTTACAAGATAGAGCTCACTACTCAATACAAAAATAGGCATACAACCTTAAGAGGCTGACTGCCATACAAAATGATTCAACCAAAAAAGGTGAACTGAAAAAAAACATCACAATGCCAATACAGTTCCAATGAAGCACAAAATTAAACTTCTTAACTGATTTTTGATCCTCTGATCACTAATCCATCAATAATGTATAGCATATAGCAATCATATACAACCATCACATATATAAATCAACACAAAAAAATGATCTTATATACCAATCATCCAAGATCATTGTCGGCCTTAGGAGAAAAATAGATATCGTGTGAAGTGTTAGCCAAATATCCCATCAAAATGTATTCCTAATCTCAAAATCAAACATAGAAGTCATCACTTGTTTTGGATCTAATATCTCCAACAATCAAATTGATCATAAGGATCACTGGTTGATCCAACGTACAACTATCGGTCTCTTACTGAACTATAGATATTAGATACTTAGAAGATCATAATTCCATCAAATAATAATATAGATTGTTGTGATCTTAGAAAAAGATACATAATACCTCAGAGGATCTTCTCCTAGATTTGCACATAAAAAATTGATCAAATGTGTCCATACCGATCTATATATTGAAACCTATACACTGGGTCTTATATTCCAAACATGTCCAAATCTATAGTCAAACCTTCGGTATCATCAAAATATGACAAGCTATCTCTAGAATAGTGTGTAGTTTCAATCAATGACAACATACAACATCTTCCTATTAGTGTCTCTTACCAATAGTATTTGTAGTGGAACCAGAGACATTGATAATGAAATTATTTAGTGGAGTAGTAAATTGGAAAAGGAAGGGGGCTTCCAAGAACATCAAATTTCATATTATCAAATATTGAATTGGAAATATCATCCCCTCCATTCAGTGGAAGATGAGGGCATCACTATATTGAGTACCACCACTAATGGTAGCAGGGGTATAAGGGGTGGAAACATTTTTATCGATCTCTCTTTGAAGAAGATAAGGTGCTTTTTTCACATTTTGATTTCAATTTCACTTACTTGTATGGCTCTTAACCATCTGTACCTAGCTGAAAGGATTGTTTGAGGGTGTGGATACTGAGGTGATAGATACAATGATAGGATTGAGGCTCTATGAAACATTTTTTTTACCACTAGTGGATACTTTAGGGGTCGAGGACCCAATGCATTCCTTGACTTTATTCTCAATCCATTTCTTAGTTTTTTCTACCATGTGGGCAATCCTCTTTTGCACATCCATGCTATTTTTTCATGTCAGGTCAGCAATTGTGTGGTATAAAGGGTAATATTTTGGTATACTTAATCAATTAAATCTAAGGAATCATTAATTAATTCATCATGTATAAGGATAGGTAGCTCAAACTTCCTAACCTATTCTAATGTCATTCTCATAAGATCTCACCTTTGTACCTATCTTATATCTTCACAGTCCTCCCAATAGTCCTCTATATGAGGTTGGTGTAAATACAACTTTCCTCCATTAAATTATTGTCAACATAATCTTTTCTATCAAAGGAGATTCTTGGGGTATGGACTATAATTTAAACTTAGAGAGGATCCTTTTTGTAGTGGCAAAGCATCGAAACTTTTTCAAGTAAAAAGTGACAAAGACACCAGGAAGGAATAACCCTTTTCTTCATATTAGTGACATATTTAGCACTAACCCCTTTCATTTGTCTATAGACCTCTAGGATTATAAAATAATTTGATACATACCTAGGTAAGTTGTAGGGTTTCTAATTAAATCCTCCAATTACGAGATAAGAAAAATTATCCAATTGGTAGAAGAAGCTACCATAATGCTTGATGAGGGTTTCAACTTCAATGGAAATCCTCCTCTCTGGTAATCATTTAATCTTCCCAATCATCACCCACGAGAAATAATCATTGATATCATAGAACTCATCCATCTTGAATTTCTTTTCTAACTGAGGAAAGCCTTCAAAAATAGGTAGGTTTAGGATATGAGGTTGTAGGGTTTTTAGACTCGTCTGGGTAGCTTGGGTGGTCACCAACACATAAATCAATAAGGAACACATATGGAATTAATTTACTCACCTGAAATGAGATAATTTCTCATGTAATCAATGGCTTATTATCTCTCCGGGCAGCTGATATATTGTTCATCTCTACAAATAAGTGTAAAGAATTAATACATCTAGCCCACAAATCCTTTAGCTGTTGGACTCCTGAAAATATGGTCAAGTGATTCTATACATACCAAAGTTTTAGACTAATAAATTACCATCTAATGAATCTATGAACCCCCCTACAATGCCTCTAACCAAGCTGACATGGCACAACTATTCTCAAATATATCTCAATTTCCCAGAAGTGTCTCATCTAAATGGGCATAGCTTCTCTCCAATATGTAATAACTGAAACATAAAATTGAATCACCAATGACGACATACTTCATTCATCTATCTTAATGACAACACATATTTTTAGACATCAGGTTGACATCAATGACAACACATATTGCCAATAGGATCAACATAGAAGAATACCTTGAGCTAGCTTAAATTATGGGGCTAGCAAGACAACACCAAGAGGCTCGTTTGAGTCCAAAATAACAAATAGAGTGTTTCAATAACATGTTAAATCATTTGTAACTTTAAAACAAAATAAGAAAATCTCTTAGAAAGGTTACAATTTTTGAAATTTTGGTGTCATGGGGCTCCCATTTGTGCTTTTCCTGGGTTATAAGAGAATATTTTGAGGGGATTTAGTGAATAAAAAACCAATTAAACTAAAACTCTTATATGACTAGTAAATATTTATATAACATCTAAAAATTAAAATATGCATCAATGTATCTTAATATCTTATTGAATACTTTAGCCAAAAAAATTGTTCTTTCTTTGAGGTCATCCTTGCTATTTTTTACAATTAAAATTGTTAATGATTGAGAAAGAACCATATTGATAACTTAGGATCCTTTAGCTTTTTTGTATTTAGTGTGGAATTATTTAAAGTATAATCTTGCACCTTTTAAATGGAATCATCCTTTCATGTCTTCATAGTTGCTAATAATATAGCAGAAGGATTGGTGGTAGTTATTGTATAGTCCTAAAAAGTTAGCACCCATTAATTTAGAATCTCTAGGACTTATTGGGGCCCATTTTAGTGATCTCCTCGATTATGGATGCATTTATGCTGGATTTCCCCACTTTTCTTTCTGTTTTCCCCCGAAACTCTAAATGCTTCTCGGATCCCATAAATTTTACCTCAAAATTAACCCTTCCAATTATAGGTCAAACCTGGTTTGACCTATACCAGTATAGGTCAAGCCTAGTTCAACCTATACCTTAGGGATTTAATTTTGGTAGGTTTCAGGGCCCGATGCAAATTATTTTCATTTTCCTACCTTGTGCAGTCAGCCTTCATGAACTTGGACCCCGAAATCACTATAGAAGGAGGCTCCTTCCTCTCATTTTTACATCTCATTATAAGAAAACATCTCAAGCAATCAATTCCAAGGTGAATTCAAGATCTTTTTTGTAATTTCTAGCAAGTAAGCAATGATTTGGCTCCAAGATTTGAAGGATATCTTCCATCTATCAATTCCAAAGGCATTATTCTATTGATTTTTTGAATTCCTCTCCCATGAGGGGTTAATGGAGGAATTCCCCATTAAACAAGAGGATCCATAGTCATTCTTCAATCCTCTCCTTCTCCATTCAAGCATTCAGGAATACATACATCCATGATCTATGGATTTGCAAGTGTAGAACTATTGCATTGGTGAAGACATCCTACATTATACCAAATTTCATTCGAGAAATCAAGTATTCATCTTTGTGGATATAGTGGATTTGTATCCATCAACAAGGGTTTGACAAGCAAGGTGAATATTTACATTCATCTTATTTTTCATGCTTTACTTATTTCATTTCAAGGTTAATTCCTATACAGGGGCTTGACCAAGGCAAGCCCCTTTCCCCCAACAATTTTCCCTTCTCTTGTGTGCTGGTGAAGATTCACAAAGTTTCAAATTTAGAATTATAGATCTAGAAGTGCAGTTTCAGTCATACTCCCAAGACCTTCAGATTCAGCCCTCCAGGGTATAGTTTGAACCACCTTTGACCTATACTGGCATAGATCAAACCAGGTTTGACTAGTTCCTACAACACTCATATTTTTACAGTAGAAAGTTCCATCCTATAGGTTTCTGGATCCTGATGTGTTTCTAGTTTCAGTGTAGTTTGATAGGGTTTCTATAGATCTGAAGTTGCATCCTCTATTATCCCTCAAGGTGAGTACATCTTCATCCTTCTTCTTCCATAGTACTTAATTTGATACAATAGATTAGATATCATGTTTTCTATCATTGCATGAGTGTTTTCTTTACTTCACTTGCATATGGGTAATACCACAATAGTGGGTTACACTTTTTGGGAGGAAGAAATTCACCCCGAAAAGCGTGGCCCACTAAAAAATGTTTCATACTTTTGATCGGACCAAGAAAAACCTTTCGATCGGAAGTGAGTAACTTTCGATCGAAAGTACCTAAAATGGGTACTTTCGATCGCAAGTTACTTTTGATCGAAAGTACCTAGTTACTTTCGATCAAAAGCAACCAAGTTACTTTCAATCGAAAGTAACTAGGTACTTTCAATCGAAAGTAACTTGCGATCGAANTACCCATTTTAGGTACTTTCGATCGAAAGTTACTCACTTCCGAAAGTAACTAGGTTTTTTTAGGGAATAAAACCTGCCAAAACAGTCATTTTGACTGTTTCGGCTGGGTTGAAAGTGACAGAGAACAGTGGCTTCCATTTTATCAAACGTCAAGTTATCAGGTTTTTCACATTTATAATTTGCATATTTTATTGTTTTATAATATATATTGTTTGTATATATGCATTTTAATCTTTATATATATATATTATTTGTAAATTTGTATATATATGCATGTATATGTGTATATATGCATGTATATGTATATATATATATATGCATGTATATGTGTATATATGCATGTATATGTATATATATATATATACATA
Source organism: Thuja plicata (assembly GCA_018584345.1). Lineage (NCBI taxonomy): Eukaryota > Viridiplantae > Streptophyta > Pinopsida > Cupressales > Cupressaceae > Thuja > Thuja plicata. Next base: position 203,688 of record MU226073.1, read on the forward strand.
CATATATATATATATATGTGTGTG
>MU226073.1:218967-229982 GCA_018584345.1 Thuja plicata
GTTCATAAAATATGCAATAATCATGATAATGTCATCAAACCAATTGCATGCCCTTTGTATGGATGTTACAAAACCAAATTCAAAAGAAGCACATTGATATCTATTTTAGAAAAAAAGTTATGTTGTAAGAAGTCATTGTACCTTTTTGAAAAAGACATTTTCAGAAACATAGCAGTTTTAGTGGGAGAAAAAAAACACCATTAAAATCAATTCAAAATATATGTGTGTGTGTGTGTGTGTGTGTATTTAGAATCTAGACAGAAAATCCTAAAAGACTCTAGTTTACTTCATCTTCCGATTTCAAACAATTTAACGACAATATGCATCCGAATGTGAAATTTTTTCTCAAAATGTAGAGTTCAATGTCCGTTTAGGCAAAAAAGTGTAACCCACTATTGTGGTATCACCCATATACATTACACTTCCTTACCGTACTTTCTTACATAGATGGAAAGAACCCTAAAATAACACATCCTTTTAGACTGGATCATGCATTAGCATCCCTTCATCTATTTGGGTTATACTAATCAGATTTAGTTCAAAGGGGTCACATTTTAGGGCCCCTTCCAATGTATGTATGAAAGTGGTGTTCCATCATTGATCACCATTTTTTACATTATAGTTATTAATAGTGTGTGTTCTCAAGTGATCCTAAAATTTTGTCTGTAAAGTGTTTCATGAAGTACATCCCCTAAAACACCCCAACACATTGCCTTTCCCATTCCTAAATTTATAGTAATTATCAATGGTTGATTCTTTTACCTTGATATATTATTTTGGGAGAAGGGTCCCCGCTAAATGTGTGCTTCAAGAATGGGTCAATATCATGGACCTTACATGGGATTCACTTTGATTCTATGTAAAGATTTTAAGAAAATCATTATTTTATATTTCTCTAAATCCAACCATTGTTAGGCCATTTTTAATCATGTTTTTTGGCATGTCCATGCCTCTTTATTGATTTTTTAACTCTAGACCTAGGGCCTTATCATCTTTAATAAAAAGAATCTTTGTATTTATGCATGGGTTGAGTTCCATTGGTTATCATTTCCATGTCATAATTTTTTGAGCCAAATATGTAGGGAAATCAAGGTAGCCAAACAAGTTCCTACACTCATGTTGAGAGGAGGGTTATGTAAAAAAATTCTTAGATCTTAACAAAAATTACAAAAACTTAGTAGAAATAAACATAAATAGCCTACATACCACAACATAGAAATTTATGTGGGGAAAGCCCTTTCGGGAGAAAACACCCACACTCCAAAAGTTATCCAATATATTATTTAGAAACCAACAACAGATTATGATATACTGTCAGAGCAAGTTTATCACAAGAGTATCATTGACTAGAGATCTAGAGGTAAATGAATAACTATTATACTCTTACACAAAACCTTTATCTTACGCACCTAATATATATGAGATACAATATGAAACCGTAAAATGGTATTACAAAACCATGGGCTAAAAACCAATTGAAAAATTATCCCCATCTTATCTTCAACCCAAGATTCCCTACAATGTGTCAAAGCAAAACTCTACATGTTTAACTCCCTTTTACAACTCATTTATGAGTTTAACATGTTTTTACATTTCCTATTTCAAGAGACCCAACTTCTAGAGGCCATAAATTTTGAACTAGGAGTTTGATTGATGAACCATTTGAAGCACTAAAAATCTCATGACATGTTTTATCAAGCTATAACCAACAATGTTGGTTTTGAACACTTTGAAGTCATTTAGGAACCTATAAGGCCTTCAAAATTGACTTCATAAAATTTCTTCAACAATTTCAAAAATGGAAACTTTAATATGTTCAAATCTAGACATGATGTTACAATAACAATTATCGACATGCTTATATAACCCATCTGAAGCTTTAGGGAAAGTTTAGGAAAAAATCATCCTCAAATGTAAACTTACTATAAATAGTAACCTTATATAAATGCAAGGTTGAGACACTAATTTTATCTTGGCAAAATAGTAACCTTAAAATAATTTCTATCATTATCAACACTCTAAACATAAAATTTAAGACTTTCATTTTCTTTAGTCTTTCCTCATCCAAAACTTTCCGTTCAACTAACTATTGATTCACAAATTCATAAAAAAATAGAGGAAGATTGATTGAATATAGTTGTTAATTCTAAGGCCAAAATATCTAGTAATCGTACTCGTTTCCATAAGCTTTATTCAAGCTAATGAGGGAAAGGATTCAAAATTTATTTTAAAACTTCCAAATTATTGAAAACTTGTTCACTCTTCTTTTAAGGAGACTTTTGAAGTAAAATATGTGAGCTCCTCACTAGTAGTATCAATGTTATCTCAATCATCAATTAAAAATTTGTAACATGCTTTTTCTCCTCCAACTAGGTCCTTAAGGTTCCATAGTCAATCAGGGCATCTAGGAAAGGGAGAACATGTGTCAAAAAATAGAGAAGGTATATGTATCTTTGCTTAGTAAATTTTGAATCAAGTGATGTTTTTTTTCCCTAATAGTTATTCCGCTCTAGATGGGCTAGAAAATGTGGAGATGAACATTAGCACTCACTTATGAATGTGTCACTTAGAAATTCCTCAAAAGCATTATGTTTGAGATACTTGACTATAGTTTCTAGGTCTAGACATTTTCAATTTATAATAACTTAAGTTTTCTAGGCTTTTTATTTTTGTAACTTATGTCATTTGGCCTTCTAGATAATTTTTATGTAGTAGCAATTAAGTAAGCTCTTATGATTTTTCAACTTTCTCTATCTTATGTGGTATCAACACTTAATTGACCAAGGATGTGACCCCACCAACCAATCATGGTGGGTTCTTTCAAACATTAATAATCATTCATTTGGATTTATTAATGTTATTGTGTTAAATGATGTTTCAAAAGATCTAGCCTCTAGAGATAAATTACTAATTCAATACATGTTACCACTCGATCCTATGTGATGATTTTTATATGATTGAAAAGACCTATGATAAATGTGAGACCATGCTTATGTGGCACACAACTAATAAAAGAGTCTTGGTTTTTAATGTGTAATAATTTGGGATTGTTTGATCCCAATCTTGGTTGTAGCCAAGATTATAAGACATGGTACTTGAGGCAATGTGGGACAAGGGCTTAACAAAGTACTCAAGTGTTTCATGATGAGGTCATGGCTAGTTTGTCAAAATAGATTTTGGTTCTTAGTCTCATGGCTCTTAGCCCCTAACAAATAGATATAATGTTGATAAGTAGGAGATATTTTACACAACAAGACAACTTGTGATATTGCTATCAGGATTCAACTATGTAAAATTGTGATATTTTACACAGTTGAATCCTGATAGCAATATCACAAATATAATATTTCTTGTGGTTGGTCCTAGCTCTCGCAATCACCACCTACCTCCTCTCACATGAGTAATTCCTTTCATGGTCGAAATTTGGGCAAGACCCTAGGCTAGAGTTGGCCAATTCTCTGATGCATATACAATTTCAAAAGATACTATTAAGAAAAATGGTGCACTCATAGTTAGCTAGTAATCAATTGATAACAATCTTACCTCTAATGATGTTTAAAGGAAACTTATCGATAAAAATCCTCTCCTATTAAAATTAATTTAATTACATACTTTTATTAATATTATATTAAAATTTATTATCTCTCATCTAAATTTGAATTCTCCCTACATCTTTTAAGAGACCACCCACTTGAAAAAAAAAACACCCAAACAATTAAATCCCCACAAACAAAGACTTCCATCCTTGACCCAACCTGAAATACCTTAAGGGCTCTTAGCCCCTAACAAATAGATATAATGTTGATAAGCAAGAGATATTTACACAACAAGTCAAATTGTGATATTGCTATCAGGATTCAACTTTGTAAAATTGTGATATTTTACACAATTGAATCCTGATAGCAATATCACAGATATAATGTTTCTTGTGGTTGGTCCTAGCTCTCACAATCACCACCACCTCCTCTCACATGAGTAATTCCTTTGGTGGCCAAATTTTGGGCAAGTCCCTAGGCTAGAGTTGGCCAATTCTCTGATGCATATACAACTTCAAAAGATACTATTAAGAAAAGGGTGCACTCATAATTAGCTAGTAATCAATTGATAACAATCTTACCACTAATAATGTTTAAAGAAAACTTATCCATAAAAATCCCCTCCTATTAAAATTAATTTAATTACATAATTTTTAAAATATTATATTAACACTTATTAGCTCTCATTTAAACTTGATTCTTCCTACATCTTTTAAGAGGTCATCTTTTTACCACTCACTTGAAAAAAACACCCAAACAATTAAATCCCCACAAACAAAGTCTTCCATCTTTGACCAAACCTGAAATACCTTCACCCGGGCCCCAATTTACCTGAGGTAGCGAGGGTGACCAATATTGCCGGTAAGCAACCTCAACCTAACGTTTTGACAGTTACCGGTCGGGCAGGCCTCCGGTCTGGGATATGCTCTTGGTCACATGCGCGCCCATTTTCAGCACACCCGCTAATTCATGCTAAGCACTTCACAGTAGGTATCACGGGTCCTGTATGTTTCCATGTCGCGTACCCAGCAACAGTTTTTGAGAAATGCAACGATTCTTCGTCTGCTACGATTGAGATACCTCATTTTAGGTGTCTTTTCCCAAGAGAATGAATAAGTTTTTTCTTCTTTTCCACGCAATTACAGTCTAAAGATGAGCTGGGCAGTTCCTGTGACGTGCGTTTTGACGTTAGCTGAAACAATTCGAGCCAGGAAAGTCGTTTTAATCGAAAGTTGGAGGTCCAGGGTTCGACTCTTTTTGCCGACTTAGCACGAAAGTATAGTTACGTAACTGGTGAAATGTCAATATTTGGGGACACTGATAAATATCTAGAAGAGTAGTTTGAATGGATTGTATTTATCGGAGAAAAGGACGCTTGGATGGATAAAGTGCTTTATTTAAGTTTTTACTTTTATTATTATATTTATATATTTCCCAAAAAAATATTTGTAAAAATTAATTTTTAAATATGTTATTTTTATTTTCATATTTCTATAGAAAATACAAAGATTGATATTTAAATCTATTACTAAAGTTATTAATATTTATTTGTCTATTAGACTTTAGTAACTATACTAAAGTTATATGTCATATTTGGAACATTTTAATGAGAAAATATTATATTTGCTGTAATTTTAAGAGTGGTTATGAAAGGATTGTATTTATATGAGAATTTAAAGGGACAATATTTGAGTCTTTATTTTTATTATTATATTTTTTATATGTATAATAAAGACAAAACAATAAAAATTAAATATGTTTATTTTATTTATTAGTCAATAAATATAAAAGGTCAAAGAAATATGATCTATATTTATTTGTCCATTTTAAACTTTTAGAATGTATACTACAAAATTAAATTATGAATTGATCATTTAATATATTTATTACAAAGAAAAGGTCACTTATATTGGTGTGTTAGGTGAATTTATCAAGTATGTTATGAAACTAAATTATGAATTTGACTATCTAACACATTTATTATGAAGGAAAGCTCACCTACACTGAAATGCTAGGTGATGTAATGGAAATACATAACATTAGTGTGGATTTTTAGAAATATTCTTTGGTAGGTTTTGATTGTGTTTTGTCGAAATATTTTTTACTATCAAATTAACATTAACATCATAGTTAATATATAATTGTATATCTCAAGGTGATGTTGATATTATGTCTTAAATCTTATAACCTTAAAAGGTGGGTGGAAAGGATTGTATTTATAGGAGAATGTGATGGTTGGATGGATATAGGGATTGTATTTAAGCTTTCACTTTTATTATTTTATGCATTTCCAAAAAAAAGGCAAAAAATAATCTTTAAATATATTTTATTTATTTATTAGTTAGTAAATATGAAAGGCTATTATAAATGCAATCTATATCTATTTTTCTATTTTCAAACCTTTGGTAAGCATGTTATTCAATTAAATTATGATTTTGACCATTTAACCACTTATTATAAAGGAAAGGTTAGCTATATTGGTATGCTAGGTGATCTTATCAAATAGGTTATGAAATTAGATCTAACACATTTATTATGAAGGAAAGTTCACCTACATTTAGTGTTAGGTGATATAATGAAAATACCAAATCTTAGAATGAATTTTTATAGGATTATGTTGTGAAAATATTCTTTGGTAGGGTCTTGGTTGTGTTTTGTTGAAAGAATGTTTGACACCAAATTAACATTGGTCTTGATATCAAGCAAATTTAGAATTTTGTGTAAGATTGAGAATAATGACAAGAAGGTAACTCATATGTGAACCTATTGAGAGGAGGTCAAAACTAGAATCCAATTTCTTATTTGTTAAACGTTCTCTCATATTAAGAACAACTACAACATTTAAGACAGCCATGTTCACAACCTTCAAGAACTTATTATGTTAGGTTTTGTAGACCTACAATTTCTCATGTGTTATTGTTTCAAGAATACCTTTCCATGTACTTCTTCAATGAGAGTGAAGATTCACTAATGCTTTGTAATAATGTATTACTTGTAAGTTTCTTATTATTGTATTTTTCTTGTATTTTTTATTAGTATTATTAGTAATATTCATTTATCAAATAAATGATATAATTAAATTAGATTAATTTTTTTTAGGCAAAAGTGGGCTAGCCACTGGATATATTATATATTTATAAACTGATTCAAGAGCACAATCGGGAAAGAATCAACAAGAAAACCCAAAATTCTAGCTCATTACAAAATATCGCTATTAAAGAATTACATACGTTCTATGACGCTAAAACTACAAAATATCTGCATACAGATTTGAATATCAAAGCGAGAAATGCCACCACCAAACCCTTCATTGTTCACATGCTAGGAAAATGAAGGCAGAATACTCCACGCAACTTGATAGTAAGTTCATTACTGCTATGTATAAGTCATCAAAAATAAAAAGTTATGCGCTTCTGAACTTTACCCAACTTGTAGTCACATATTCCTCCATCTCCGCGAGTTCTGTGGTTACATGAGTGGATTGATCTTTCGATGACCACCCTAAGCTCCAACCTATGTGTTGTGCGGCAGTTGCAGTAGTATCCCGATCATTACCGTGTTCCAACTGTGTAAGCGAGCTCCATCCTGACCCAACACCCGAGCTCCAATCCGTGTGTCGCTTAGCCGAGGCATAGGTTTCCCAACCACACTCTTCATCCATTTGTGTTGATGCAGGTTGTCTCAACCGAACATCAACCTCTACTTCCAACTTCTTAGGGCTTTCCAAATCCCCATGTCGTTGGTCGAGCTATGTTTTTTTTCCCTCCTAAGCATTCCATTCTTCCCGCGAGACAGAGTCCTTCCAACCTTTTGGCGTGTTGTGTTGGATTAATTGCGTTGTGGATGATGTATTGGGAAACCCCAGTAGGTCCAATAGAGTGTATCCTGATTTCTTTACCCTTTATTCCAATTGATACCCTAGTACACGAGCCATTTCTTTTAATGCATTTTTCATGTACCTGGGGCTCTGTTTCTCTAGGGTTTTTTTAACTGCATCATATTTGACCAGGTAGTCGTGTTTTTGCATCAACTGAATTCTTGAAAACAAACCCCCACTAAAGCTTGCCCAGCCCATAGGTCATAATGTTGCATAGCTATCTTGAGCTTTTAAAAATAATATATACCAATTTACTATTTTAAAATTTAAAATAACATACAATTTTCATGTAAAATATCATTACTATATTGGGTTAGGGACTTGGCTTGATTACTTGAGAGCTTCTTGTGGTTAGCATGAGCCATGAGGTCTAATCTTCCCCCAAATCACATGGTGAAAGATGGCATGTCATACCAAGGTTTTTGATCACTTTAAAAATTTTACTAGGTGAATTGTAGTTTCCATTTTTTTATACAATTTAGAGTTTAATTGGCCCTAGTCAATAAGGAAAAAATTACACTCATTAATTCCTATAAATTGAAACATGTCATCATCCAAATATCCACATGAAACACACCATCCATGAAAGACTAGCTTTAAGATATACAATAACATATATTAGAAGACTCCAACTTAATATATATTTAAATAAACAACACTAAATCATGCACTTCTATATAATTTTATTAAATCTCTTTTTATTTTATGATTAATATTTAATTAATTTGAAATTTTCATTCCCTCATTTGTAGAAAATCCATTTTTCTTCCTCTATTAAGATGGAAAAATAATTTATTATATTGTACATTTAAATTTTTCTTTCAAAAAGCTCTCAAGCATTTCTTCAAAAGTATTGAAAGTAAATTTATAGCCTATATTTATCCACTTCTTAGAGATTCCACTATGCTTAGTTTTGAAGTCTTTGCAATAGAATTTAAAAATGATTTCAAATAACCTTTCCCAAAAAAAATATAAAATTATTTTTTAAAATCTATAAAAGGTTCGTTCACGTATTAAACATTTTCAAATTATATTTCTTGTGAACCTATATGTTCCTACATCAAGATTTTTGGAGTATATTATTTCTTGTTGATTCTAGCTCCTACATTCCATCCCTTCTATACTTGAAAAATATTATCTTTCATAATTGAATTCTACTACTTTTGGCTCATAAACTAATCACCCCCTCTACTACACATCCAATCGTGTGAGAGGTTAATACTTTGTATTGATATTTTTACACCATTATCTATTAGTAACATCTTAACCTAGAAAAAACTAACTGTTATAGTAGTGTCCATTTAAGTAGAGTGAGATTTTATGCAAAAATTTATCAATCAAATTTATATAAATTTTAAATCCCTTCAAAAAAGTATCTACCATTTGTGTTCATGTTTAATCTAGTCTCTACCATTACAAAATATTCTAACCATCCACCTAATTATACTTTGGTACTTAATCCACCTCTATTTAATCCACATTACAATCTAGTTGAATAAATTTTCTAACAACTCTATCTAAAATTTGTTTGACTTTATTCTTTTGATATTTAAGATAAAATAGCTCTTTCTAATAATATTGTCTACCCTTCTCACCTTCAAGAACTCCCTCTCTCATAAATTCCTTAGTTTTAGTTATCACTAAAAGAATATGTAGGAGTGCAACATGACAAACTATGCCCCAATTTTTTCATATGTAGTATGGTCTTCACAATAATTCTAAAATTATACTCATTCCTTTGTATGAGTGCATGAACTGAGATAAACACTTTAAGATTGCATGCATATTATAATCTTTTATCGTCTTACCTAAATCACAATGGGTCATTTACCCTAAATTATGATTTGTGTAATGAACCTGTAACCAACCTATAAGAAAGCACTAGAAATAACTCATATACAAATTAACAATAAAAAAAGACACGAATATTTTTTCATTGATTAATATATGAATTGTGTATAAAATTATTATAGTCATGAGGTATATATAGAATCGTGTCCATAAGATTTTTCTTAACTACTCATGTATGTACACACATATTGCATGCATACTAGTGTTTAAAAATGAGTATAAATATGTGTGCATACTGTTAGAGATTTTTATTGCAGAACCTTAATATAGCATTAATGCTTGACTCTTATATTCCCAATTCTCGATTCTAAAAAGACAAAGTCTAATTGATGAGGATTAATCCTTCTTCTTCTTTGAGCTCCACAGACTCAGGCGGGTGTACCTTCGATAGATTATTGCTTTTCAGTAACTATAACAATGGATCATGGGTCACACTAATTTTCCTATTGCCTTTTACTGTAACAACTAATAGAACATCTTGCAAATGACTATAATAAATTTAATACAGAGCTTAACAAGCCAGACCATGAACATAACAATAGAAAACAATAGTGAAACAAGGATTCTCATCCTTCTTCTTTTTAGAGTTCTTGACTCGGGAAGGCTAACCGAATGATTCTCTCTCCAAGCAATCAACAAATTGAATTGTATTCTCTAATACAACTACTTAAGCATGTATGTTCTTTATAACAGAAAAGTAAATGATTGTTTTTTTTAAATATTGATGATGAATAACTGCTTATCAAATCCTAGACCAGTGCCTAATCTTGGGCAAAGCATCAAATGGGATATAAATTCACAGAAACAGATTAATGGAAATACGCATGCAGCTCAGATAGAGTGCCTTACAAACTACCTTTCATTCCCATACCCTTGTATCAAATCCTCACACTAATGTCTAACCCTCTGGAACCACTCATAAGATTTACTCCCTCCTTGAAAGAAACTCACAAGTAATCACACAGTTACCTTATAACTGGTATACTTAAAATGCCTTACAATTTAAACATACAAGAGCATAAATAGAAATATAAGAAGACAAAAATGATATAGAACAGGAAACTCCGTTGTATTTTATTAATATGATTCTTCTTCAATACATTCAGAAAGACTAAAAGCTTGAAAACTTAGACAAAATGAGAAGTCTGCATCGCAGTTGTATATTTCACCATCCTTAACGTAATGTTGCAAATTGCTATTTATAGAGCACTATCCAGCTTAGAATCCTTCGAAAGAAAGGATGCAACAAGCTTCGGATGGCTAGGATAAAACCCTAAAGTACTAGAAGAGAAAAATAGAAATACACCTTAAGGCGGTGGAGAAAAGACTTGAATATCTGATTTGATATGAAATCAAATCTTTGATATGATTTAGAACTTCGATAGCTGGCACCTTTTTCCATGGATATTCTGGATAGCCTCTTTTAGTTATTGCGAGACCTAGTGACCACCTTTACAGGATAATGTACACTAGCCTTTGTGTGTGTGAATTAGTGCACCTGTTATCTGCAACACGACACTTCAATAAATCATTATATTAGTAAAAAAGCATAAAAATCAAGGGTTTGAAGCTAAATACTAAAACTGATCTATTTCTTCATGTCTAGGAGGAGTTTGAAGAATGCCATAATCATGCCCTCAAATTATGCACAAATCAGTGACATATACAACCTAAGAATGGAAGATTTGAATCAAAACTAATCTAAATGCTCACTAAACATGCATATTAGCTCTAAAAAGTATGATAATAAC
>MU226073.1:238261-252226 GCA_018584345.1 Thuja plicata
GGTGTCACCGGATCCATTGGATGGGGTGTCACCATTTGCATTGCTTGGTCCAGCTTCATCATTGCTTGAAGCTTTTATCCACATTTTGTCTCTTGCCCTCCGGATATCTTCAATGGTGTTACCATTGAGATATGTGCTTGTTTCTGTCAATCTGTCTTTGCAATCTTTCTTGAGATGAACAACTTTATGATAGTGTAAGCACACCATTCCGGGGTTTGACCAGCCTCTAGACCTTTTTGTCCATGCTCTCATGCAGTTTGCAGCAATGTGACCATATCTTCCACATGTTGTATAGTTTGTCAAAGTGTTGTAATCCCATACATATTGATTACCAATTATCTTTGGCTGATAGGGAACTTCTTTACCTTTTGGCTTCCATGCTTGCCTTTTCTTTTTCCAACATTCTTTAGATGTGTGCCCATTCATCTTGCGTGTAGGATAATATTTGTCCATGTAGGTTTCCTTCTTTGGCTTTTCTATCTTTCTCTTGCATTCATAAGCCTTATGTCCTTTCTTGTTACATTTATAACAAAATCCTATGAATGAAGATGTAGATGTAGATTTAGGAGTACCTTTCATTTTACCTTTGCATGTATTTGATGTGTGCCCTTGCTTTCCATAGTGCTTGCATGTTTTCTTCCTTGGTCTTGGATTTTTGTAGACATTCTTTGGATTTGATGATTCTCCATTTTCGGTAAAGCCTATACCACTATTGTTGATGACTCTTCGTTGTCCTTCAAGAAAGTTATCCATTCTTTTATTGCTTTCTTCATCCTTTATGATAATCTCATTATGTTGTCAGTGAATTCTAACCTCATGCTTTATCTTTTCATTTTCTTCTCTTAGTTCACCGATAATCTGTATTCTCTCAATGAGTTCCACATTTATTCTATTTGCTTCTTGACTCATAAGAATAATCTGATTTGTGAGATCATGGTGATGGTCATCATGTCTTTGAATTTCTATTTCCTTTTCCTGGAGTTTCTCTGAAATCTTCCTTCTATCATTAATAGCAAGTGTTCTTTCTATTTCAGCTTGTCTTGAAGAACTCATCACATCAATCATTCTTACCATCCGGATCTCTTGATCGGTTTGTAGCATCTTTATTTGCTATGTCAGATGTAGGTTGATCTCCTTTAGATTTGTGATGTTCTCTTCTGATGTATCTAATACATTACTTGCATTTGATCCTGAAGATTTAAAGAAATCTAGAATCTCTTCTTCCTGATAGTCTTTTTCATTGTTCCTGGTAGCCATACCCTTTCTTTCATCCAAAAGCTCTCTCATTTTGATTCTTGCTTCTTTACACTATTCATAGAACATCTGCATCTCAGGTTTTTTGTTCTCAATATTCTTATCAAGTTTGTACTTCTCCATTGTATGATCTTTTCTCTAAATCCTTTAAGCTTTTCAAGAAGATGCTCAGCTCTGATACCAATTGTTGGACTTAATGGGAAGTAGCACTAAGAGGGGAGGGGTGAATCAGTACCTCTAATACTTTTAACACTTTACTCAATTCATCATTAATGATCATTCAATTTTGATTTACCAACCATTACTGTTATTCTTTCTTATGCATATATTGTTTGTTCGCAATCTTTAATAGTTTTCAATCATTCATAGAAACATTCATGAAATTGACAAACACATAACACAAGATATGGTATGGCAGAAAACTCTTGTTAGGAAGTAAAAACTGCGGTGGGGATAGCACCCACAAAACTTCACTATCTGCAGAATGGAAGGGAGCCAGTTAAGGCTTACAATTTGATCACTTCTGATGATCTACCCTGTTAAGAGTATTAAGGTGGAGACCTGTTAAGATCTACTCTATTAAGAGCTTTAGCAACACTGATTTAAGTGTGCACTTAGTTATGAGATTTACAATAGGACGGTTAAGCCCACCTTTCTTGAAAGGATTTCATTAGTGTACTACACTTGTTAGAATGAGTACAAATGTTGACCTGACTGTATGCAATCTACTATTGCTGATTTATAGATCCATTAAAACCTTTACAATGATAATATCACCTTAAGTGATTGATGAATACCTTTTCTCTGCTTGTCGGTAGCCTCTATTCTATCCTTGAAAATTGATTTGAATCCGTTTGTGTTCTACTACATGAATTCTCTTTCTGGTCTTTAGTTGCTCTGCATGACTACTATCCTCATTGAACAACTCTTATTCTCAATGGATTGAGAACCTATTTATACAAGTATTTTGACCTATCTTAGAATTCACGATTTACAATGTTAACTCTCATATCTAAGGTTTACAACTTGACCTTGATCTTTAGTTTGCATGTTTTAAAACAGTAAAACGAATTAAAACAATAAAGATTACATTTCTTCCTCCGCACATAATAGATTTAAAATCAAATCAAGAAGTTATAAATACAACTTCAGTGATTTATCTGATGTGGAAAGTCAGATCCACTTTTTGCGGGATGTAACTGACTATCAGTTCTTGGTTGTTGGTTTGAGCTTGCAGTCTGTCAGCATTCCTTGATTGAGCTGATCGTCGGGCTCCCTGTATCTGTTAGGTTCCTCTCTTTGTTGTACTGTCGGGTAGAATTGTTGTTACTCGTCGGGTAGTGTTTATCTTTTTGTCATCGGGTAACACTTGACAGTTTTTGTCAAGTAACATTGGCATCGGATAGTGGTGTGCCCTATCTATCGGTGTAGGGTAAACTGATGGTGAAGATCATGTTTTTCTCTAAGTATACTAATGGAAAAATATAATGCCTTCAGCCCCCCGTCCTTGCGTTTCTTTGTCTTTGCACAGACGTCATGGAGTAACTCAGAATACATAACAACTATCAATTGAGGATCAATCAAAGAAAACTCATAACTGCTTAGATGCCCCCAGTTAAAACATCATGGGTACATAAAAGAGTCATAATCAAACCAAGATCAAATTTTGTTTAGGTAGTATTGAGAAATACTATTGATTTATTTTTCAAGCGCAGTAGAGATTCATCAATCAAAATTTGGCATCGTAAGCAATATGTATTCCATGCCTATATATAACATTGTTCCTGTTTGCAATCCAATGTATGTCTTAGGAACATCGTTCATGTTAGTGCAATGTTTGTGCCATCCTTGTTTTGTGAAAGGGATAGTTTGGTGTAAGCATTGAGAAGCATTGTGTCACAAGACAAACCATCCTATGACGACCTAGCAAACTCAACCTAACATGCTAGCAAAGATGCCCCCAGTATGGAATGACTTGTTCCCTAAAACATAAATGTAGACAAACCCCAAGCGAGGATAGGATATTTGTAAGGAAAAATAGTCAACTCTTATCACAGGTGTAATCGTGAAGGCCTAGTACCAGCAATGTATTGATAGATAGGGCGTAGAATACAAGTGACACCTGATTTCCAAGTTTTCACCACTTGGCAAAACTTTTCTTCTTCTTTTTGCTACTAGGATGCCCGTTTTACCATGTTTTCATCAAGGCACTTTTCTCTTTTTCATTTTTTTTTCTATTTTTTCTTTTTTGAATATTTTTGTAGTATCAAGGTGCCTGTTTTCCAGGTTTTCACCAAGGATACCTTTCTTCAAGATTTTTTTCCATTGTTTTTGGATTTCTTCAGGATCAATTTTCTAATGTTTTTGGTATTTTCTGAGATTTTCACTATACAGGCTCTGCTAGCCGAACATTAAGCGTAGAACTGCTTCAAATATAGAGTATTGATAGGATCTGAAAGGACGTCTCCCTCAGGTGTAGCTAGTTGATATGCTCCAGTCCCAAAAGTAGTTGTGATAACATAAGGTCCCAACCAATTAGGTTCAAACTTTCCTTTCTATTCTCTGTTAGGTTGGTTTTTAGGATTCTCTTTAGGACGAGATCCCCCACTTGAAATTGTCATGGTTTGACCTTTTTATTGTATCCTTTGGGCATTCATGCTTGGTACACCTTTAGATGATCGAACGCCTATTGTCTGCGCTCATCAAGTAAGTCTAAAGAATTTACCCTATCAATGTGGTATTGCTCATCAGTAACAAGACCTTGTAAAGATATCTACAAAGATGGGTTTTCAACCTCAATAGGTAGTACTGCCTCAGCGCCATAGACTAGGGAAAATGGCGTGGCTCCAATTGGTGTTCTGATGCTTGTTCTGTAGGCCCAAAGTGCTGGATTTAGTTGTAAATGCCAGTCTCTGCCAGACTTACTCATAGTTCTATGTAGGATTTTGAGAATATTATTGTTAGATGCCTCAGCCTATCCATTACCTTGAGGATAATATATTGAGGATAAATGTTGAGTGATGTGGAACTGTTTGCAAAGTTTATCAATGTCTTGATTTTTAAATTGGCCCCCATTGCCTGTCA
The DNA here is from genome assembly GCA_018584345.1 of Thuja plicata. Lineage (NCBI taxonomy): Eukaryota > Viridiplantae > Streptophyta > Pinopsida > Cupressales > Cupressaceae > Thuja > Thuja plicata. Next base: position 242,600 of record MU226073.1, read on the forward strand.
CAATTGAAGAGGGTATCCCATATCTACAAATAATGTAGTTCAATATGAACATAGCCACCTGTTTGCCAGTGGCTTTGATTAGCGGCATGACCTCAACCCACTTCATGAAATACTCAGTGGTCGTAATGATGAACTTGTGTCCATTTGAAGAATTAGGATATATTTGTCCAACCAAGTCAAAGGTCCATTGCTGAAATGGCCAATGTGTGATAAACGGTATGAGTTCTTTGGTAGGAGCATGGATGAGATTTCCATGTGTTTGGCATTTATGACATGTCTTTGAAAAGTGAATAGCATCTTTTTCCATTGTAGCCCAATAATAGCCTACTCTGATCAGTTTCTTTGCTAGTGAAAAGTTGTTTGAATGTGATCCACATACACCTTCATGGACTTCTTTTAATGTGTGATCCAACTCTTTGTGTTCTAAACATCTAAGAAGTGTACCATCGAGATCTCGTCTATATAAATTATTAGTTATGAGGACATAACGCGATGTTGTCCTAATCAAGGCTCGCTTTTCATTTTTAGATAGATCATTGGGAATGGTTTGGTCAGTTAGGTAAGCAATGATTTTAGCATACCGAGATTGGTCTTGGGCGTTCAAAGAACACATTACTTGTTATTCAGGGGTATCAAAGGCTGGTTAGGATAATTCTTCCACCAAGAATTCATAGCAAAATTTATGTTCCTCCAGTTGTAACATGGATGCCAATATAGCCATAATATATGCAACATTGTTCTCTATTCTAGGTATCTGCTAGAACGTGATGAAGACAAAGTATTTCTTTAGATCATCTACCAGTTTCTTGTAGGGATTCAACTTCTCATCTTTCATCTGATAATCTCCATTGACTTAATTGATAATGAGTTGGGAGTCACCATACACGTGTAATTCTACAATTTTCCACTCCATAGCGAGTTTAAGACCGTTTACCAATGCTTCATATTCAGAAATGTTATTTGTGCATGGAAACATCAATTTGTAAGACTTGGGTATCTTGTAGCCTTGAGGAGTTATGAATAGAACCCCTGCTCTAGAGCCTTGTTGCGTGAAAGAACCATCAAAGTACATCTTCCATGGATACTCAGTTAGATACATAATTGTCTCATCAGGGAACTCAGTCCTCAAAGGTTCATCATCTTGGAGTGGTGAATTAGCTAATTGATTTGCAAGGACTTGTCCTTTAATATCCCTCCTGTCCACATACTCAATGTCAAATTCGCTCAGAATGAGTACCCACTTTGCTAGACATCCTGTTAATGTTGTTTTGCTTAGGAGGTACTTCAAAGGATCTATCTTTGCAATGAGCCTTACTGTATGTGATAGCATGTAATGTCTCAATTTTTGTGATGCAAAGACAACCGCTAAGCATGCTTTCTCGATAATTTTGTAATTGAGTTCATAGGAGACTAGTGTTCTACTGATGTATAAGATTGCTCTTTCTATCTTAGTTTCATCCTCTTGTGCGAGCAATACTCCTAATGATGTGGTTGTAGCTGAAATATATAGGAGTAATGGCTTTCCATGAATGGGTGCCATAAGAATGGGAGGAGTATCCAGGTACTCTTTTAATTCTCTGAAGTTGGCTTCACAATGTTCATCCCATTCAAAGGTGATACCCTTATGTAGTAATTTAGTAAAGGGTTGTGCTTTATCTGCAAGTTGTGACATGAACCTCCTGATCGACTGGAGTCTCCCTTGTAACGTCCTCATTTGACTAATGTTTCATGGAGGAGTCATTTCTAGTATAGCTTTGACTTTTGATGTGTCTACCTCAATTACTTTTGCTGAGACAATAAATCCTAGGAGCTTTTCGGATTGGACCCCAAAGGCACATTTCTTTGGATTGAGCCTGAGTTGAAATTGTTCCATACGATCCAATATCTTCCTCAAGTCATCAATATGAGTATTTCTTTCTTTTGATTTAGCTAAGGTTTAATCCACGTAATCCTCCATGTTTTTATGCATCATATCATGGAATATAGTGGCCATTTCTCTTTGATATGTAACACCTGCATTATTTAACCCAAATGGCATAACGTTCCAACAAAAGGTTCCCCATGCGCATGTAAATGCGATCTTTTCTTGATCTTCAGGAGCAATTTTAATCTGATTGTAGCCTGAGAAACCATCCATTAATGAATACATTTGGTAGCCTGCTATGAGGTCTATGATCATATCAATATTAGGCAGCAGAAAATCATCCTCAGGACATGCCTTGTTTAAGTCCCCGAAGTCTATACAAATCCTAATATTTTTATCTAATTTAGATACTGGGAACACATTAGAAATCCATCCTGCATAAGCAATGACTATGATGAATCCAACTCTCAATAATTTCTCTAGCTCTTCTTTTACTAGTAATGCAACATGAGGATGCATTTTTCTAAGTTTTTATTTCATGGGTTTGATCCTGGGAGCTATAGATAGATGGTGCATTATTAATTCATGATCCAGTCTAGGAATATCTGTATAAGACCATGCAAAGTTGATTTTTTCTCTTTCAGGAACTTAGTAAACTGTGTCTTCTCCTCATCTAACAAAGATTGTGCTAGGTGAACAATTTGAGGAACTTCAGTTGTGCCCACGTTAACTGGTTGTATTGGTTCTATCAGAACTGAAGACCTTTCTTGAAAGTGATCAGGGAGGATATCAAGAATCTCATATTTTGGCACCTCTGAGAGGTTTTCACCATTAGATACGTCTTTTTTTTTAATATTTTAGAATCTGACACTATCATAACATGGTTTTCACCGCCAGTTCTCTTGTTCTTTTTATTGTTCATTTTTTTACTGATAAACTTGATATCCTCCTGTGACATGTTCACGATCCTTGCATTGATGAAAGAAGGGTAAGGTTCACAAGTGTTTAGATAGAAAGCCAAAGTGTAGTCATCAAGGAATTTGAGGATAGGAGTAGGATCCGTATTAGTCCAATCAATTAGGTCTGGGTTTATCAAAGACAAGGAATCAGACTTTGGGAAGTACAACATCATGTTAGCATCAAGACTATTAACTGACATGACATGTTTGGTTAGGTTAATCTCTTTGTTGCTTAGATCAATAAGAGTTAGATCATCATTATCGAAGTCTTTGTTAGTTATATGTGGACCGAACTATAGTGACTCATCAGTGGAGCATTCTTCTTCTTCATCTCTTTGTAGGAGGAGGCTCCTAGCTTGTTGCCTCTGAATTTATTCTAGACCTAGGAGAACACCAGTCTCTTCATCAATGATTGGGGGAAGGAATTCCTCCTCTGCTTCAGGAATATCAACACTATTAGGAGTGGTGTTAGAATGTTCTCTGTGTGCAGATGGAGCTGAAAACATGTTAATTACATCAATTTTAATGTCCTTAGTGGCAACAGATATCTCATCCCACTCATAATCATGTGATTCGGTTACTTCATCATCAGATCTATTTAAGAATTCAACAATAGTTACCTGGTGTACCCTATTAGCCAGTTGTAGATCAAAGTGTGGTAAATCAAGGATATGTGAAACTGTGATTAACTACCCCCAGTTAGGATGTGAATCCTTTTGTCAAGGTGTGTCTTCAGTAGCTGTTGTGACCAATGGTACTACTAGATTGTCTTATGTTGTTTCTTCTACCTCTTGAATAGGATTTTCTAACAAGGGCACATGAAGGTCTTGTGGTACTTCAAAGCTTGGTACATAGTGCTCTCCTTGATATTCAGGATTCTCCATGCCAACATGTAATAATATTTCATAGGACCATGGTTCCAGCTTTATTTCTTCTATTTCATCACTCCCTTTGTTAGAAACTGGACTATCCCTTGAAGAAGGGTCTTCAAATTTATTATTGAAACCTAGTCTCGTTTTATCTTTACTATCCTTGAATTCCATGTGTATAGGTTCAATGAGTCCTTTTCCTTTGTCGCCTAAAGGTCCTTTTCCTTTATATCCCATTTTTTTGAGGAGATCATATCCTTTACCATACTTCTCTGGGGATATTTCCACATGTTTTACCTCAGCTTCCTTTGGTTCTCCCTTGTAAAGCCAAGCCAAGACTGCCTGTTCTTCTGTGTTATCTAAAGAAGATGTGGATGCCTTAACCATGCCAGTTGCTTTGTGGATTTCTGGCATTCGAGATGCAGCAGGTGTGAATAATGAGGAAGGTTTTCCATAGGATCTTGGTGATACTGGGAGTTCTATCAATGACGGGGTCATGTCCAACTTGTATTCTCCCATGCATGTTTCTTCAGGTTTTAAGGTCTTTCCAAAGATTTTCATAACCATTTCTTTGGTAGTCTCAGGAATAATCTCATCCATAGCCTCTTTGTTATGCGGGACCATACTACCTACCTTAATATTGTTGCAAGTATAATTGGCATCTGCAGGAATTGTCACTTCCACCCCATTATGTGGGAACTTGATACATTGGTGGAAGGTAGATGACACAGCTTGCATTTTGTGAATACAAGGTCTCCCTAATAGTATGTTGTAAGCCAGGGGTAGATCCAGAACTTGACATATGACATTCCTTTCAACCAGCCAAACTCTGATGGGTAGGACAATAAGACCTTTAGAGGATCTTTCTTCCTCATCATAAGCTTTGATAGTGATTTTTCTTCTAGAGTCAATGGTGTATTCTGAGAGACCCGTCTTCCTGATTAGATTAAGGGTACAAATATTCAATCTTGCACCTCCATCTATCAATACACGTCTAACACGAGATTTAGGAATGAGGACTTCAATATGAAGGGGTTGATTATGTGGATGTGTCAATGATTTATCATCTTCCTCTGAAAAAGAGAGGTAATGTAGCACTGAGATGTGATTAACCATCGCTTGGAATTTGTCTATATCAACGTCTTTTGGCACATTTGTGGCATGTAGGGCTCGTTCAAGAATTTCCCTATGTACTGTGGAGATTTTAAGCAACTCAAAAATGGGAATTTTAGCAGAGGTTCATTGTAATTGATCCACCAGGTTGTACTTTGTTGCATGAGTAGTAACTATTTGTTTTTCTGCTACTGACTTGGGGACAGTGACAATGGGTACTTTGGAAGTTATTACTGGTTTTGATGAGGAAGTGGTTCCTTTGATCGTGACTTGTGCTTGACTTCGGGTCACCGCATTTGATTGGGAAGATGTATTTTGAATACCTTTGTTAGTGACCACATTAATTGATTCATTTTTAATGTCTAGCATGTTAATCACATTATCATTTTTAGAGTAGCCATAGTTCACTTCATTTCCTTTTCCTTTAGATGCTTCCCCTTTCTTGTAGTTAGGGAACGACTTGTTAAATGTTGTATGATCTTCGTTAGTGGTGTGTCCTTCCACCTTGATCTTTCCTCCTTCAATAAGGTCTTGGATAACATGTTTGAGTTTAACATAGTTGTTACTCTTATGTCCTTTTTTCTTGTGAAAGACATAATAAGAATTGTCATCCCACCACCTTGGTTTGACTTCCGGCTCCCATGGTTTGGAATCTGGGATTGTGAGAACTTTGTTGTCTAATAGTGTCTTCAAAATAGTTTCAAGAGGCTCTCCTAAAGGAGTGAATGTTCTTTGAGGCTTGGAAGTCCATGGCCGACCCTTGTTATTCTCATTGTTTTCTTTAGGTACGAAGGTTGTTACCTTGGCATCTTTTCTTTCTTGCATGCTATTTGTTAGGTTGAACACCTCAGGTTTAGGACTAACATTGGATGCATCTACTACTCCATCATTGACAACATTTTTTTTTTGCTTCCACCACTTAGGTTTGTTGTTGGGTTTGTTAGGTTTTTTTTCACTTTGAAGAGTGATTTCTCCCTTTTTAAGCATGACCTCTTCGATACGGATGGAATTTTTTATCATCCTATCAAAGCTAGGGGAGTCTTGCATTTGCAATGCATATTTCAACTCAGATACCAAGTTATTAACAAAGATTTCCATTTTCTCATATTTAGGAATAGCTCTTGAATATCGTGCAAATATTTTCCTCCACCTTTGTAGAAAGTGTGTAAAGGATTCGCTAGTCTTTTGTTTAGTGTTGCACACATCCATCATAGTCACATCATGTTGTATATTATAGGAGTAATGTTGGATAAACTGTTGAATTAACTCCTCAAAATTTTTTACCTTAGGTGTAAGTTTTGAGAACCACTCCATGTCGTTGCCTCCTAGACTTCCAGGAAAGAGTCACATGAGGTATGTAGGTTCATGCATGTAGTCTATGCTCAGAGCACATAATTCTCTCACGTGGTCATGTGGGTCAGTTTCTCCCGTATATTTGTCATATTTTGGTCTTGCCATGTTGGGAGGAAATGGGACCATATTAATACTCTTGTCAAAAGGAAATGGACAAATGGAGTCCAAAGAGTATTTCGTCTTGGGTTTAGCCTTCTCCTCTTTGAGATTTGCAAGCTCCGTTTGCATCAAGGTTAGTTGTTTGGAAAGAATAGATATAGGAGTTGACACCTCCTTTTCTTTTATTTTTTCTACATCATAATCCTTATGTAATTTTACGCCAGTAGATGCTAGATGGAGAAAATATTTCTCTATATCTTGGCCAATCATCTTTTCCAACGTCTTTTGGAATTTCTCGCTATGTTTGAGTTTATTGTATTCTTCTTCAGTGATGTCTTCCTCACTGCCTAAATCAAACAAAGGATGGTCAAAGTGTGTTTCTTCTTCCTCATCACTATCTTCATGCTTTTGGTTTTATCATTGTCGTATTCCTCAAAAGCCTTACTCCATTCGTGAGTGGTTCTTTCCATTTATGGAGAGTCTAAATCGAATAGGGAACCATGAGATGTTTCTCCTTGCTGAAAGCATAGTGATCTTGGAGGTACTTTCGATTCTTTAGAAGTATACTTGTTGTGTCTTGTGTTAACCATGTATTTGGATCTCAACTTCGTCAAAGTTTCTCGATAGTGTCAAGTAGAGTCTCAATTTGTTCAAGTGAGTGTGTCTAGGTAGAGGTGTCATTTCTATTTCGGTGGAAGTAAATGATTCCAGTGTCAAAGGGTTAGAATGCCCTGATAGTGAGCTGGGAATCAAGTTGTTTTGAAAAGTGAATAGACCACACGTATTGAGACTGATTGTGAGAAACTGACAGGACATGCAAGGTAGATGTTTGAAAAAGTATTTTGACACAACAATAGGGAAACTATAAAAGACAACAGGGACAGACTAAAGATCCAAAAGGGTATCCAAATCTACTGAGGTTTTCTAAGAAACTAATTTTCAAGTGCCCACTGTCCTAGATGCAAGCTTGTAGATGCGAGCCAGGAAATACAATATGCAAGCTTCTAATGGACTAAATGCAAACTTTCACCCTAGATGTGATGAAGTGCTGACCAGATATGATGCAAGATACCAGATACGAGCCAAGAAATGTAGGATGCGAGTTTCTAAGGTTCTGTCAGATTTTGCCAGTTTTGTAAAATGCATTTTGGAAGTTTGTGAAGTTTATTTGATCTGGGATCGTGTTCTAGGACTTGTCAGTGCATGATAAACACATGTAAATCAAGGATTGAATTTTTTTATTTATTTTGAAGGTGTTATCTCATTAATGAATTTCAGACATAGCAAGAAGATTTGCATTGTTAGGGGTGAACAGACACATGCTTACGCCCTATTTTCTAGGTAGAGGATGAAAACCCTTGCTTGTTGACTTAGGTACACACTCAAATGTTAATCAGAATATGGCCATCACCAAACATGCAATGGCTCTAGTCATGATGCCATATTAGTTGACTCCAAATGCAAGTGAGGGCATGATATGATGAGTGTCTTGGGGCAATTACTTTTTGCCTTGCACAAGGATTATCACCCTTTCGGAGATGAATCAGGTAGTTTTGTCTATGAAGTTCATTGTTTATGATGGGGCAATCCATTTGAAATCGTCTCCCATAGAATTTCACAAGGAAAAATTGAGGCGTATAGCCCTATGAGTACTCAAATACGTGTAGTCTCACAAGTAAGATTCAAGTGGCTCTACTCTACACATACCCAAGCATGTTCAAGGAATGATGTCAAAATTCTGAGAACAAAACCAATTCCATCTTCTGAGGCTTTGTCCTACGAGGAAGCAATTATTTATAGTGAGTTGGAAGGTTGGCATAAAACCTTTCCTCACTTGGGTCATTCTTGGGAGATTTATTCTTCAACCGATAGGCCCTCTACTATTTAATAAACATACAAAGGATTGGCGGGTGTAGGATTTCTAGATTTCTGATTCTTCGAAAGAAGAAGAGCATACTCTCCTAGTCCATGCCATTTTCTCCCAAAATACTTCAATCAAATGTTTATTCCCTCAAGCTATTCGAGCTCGGTTTAGATGTTCCTAATTTATGATAACATAGTACTTTGAAAGAAAAGTTTGATTGTTTAGTTTCCCTATAATTAGGTGATTTGCTTTTTCAATTACCATTTTCCATAATTTAGACAATGAATTTGTTTAGTTATCCCACAAAATTAGGTTATTTTCTTGTTCAATTACTTTCCCAAAATGAATTTAAACAGTGAGTTGTTTGTCTTGTTCAGTTACTCCATTCTCTTTTCTAGTTTTAAATCAATGTTTGATTTTATGATTTTCCTTTAAAGGAAAAGAGCATACTTATCTAATTGATTTAACAAATGAGAAGAAAATTTGTTCTTATTTTAAAAGACAAAAATGAAATGGAGGTCAAGATAAGGGGATGGCAACCTGAAAAACCACAAGTCAGTATTCTTTTTCCCTCTCTTTCAGCTCTGATAGCAATCTGCAAACACAAGTTAGGCTGTTCAAAATATCAAAACCACAACTGATCAAAATGTTAGAGGTTAGGCAATGGAGTATGCAAAGTTTTTAACTAGATACGATCCTAGAAATCTAGGATGCGATGCAATATACCAGATGCGAACCTATGCTACCAGATACGACAGACTGCTGACCAGATGTGAGCCTGCACTAGAAATGACTCAGGAAATCTCAGATGTGATCCTAGATTTATGCGATGCGAGGGCGTATCCTAGATGCGAGCCTTTAGGACCAGAAATGAGCCTGTACCTAAAATATAGGAAGACAAATTAGTAAAAAATGAACTTGAAATGAGGCAAAATCTGAAATTGTGCCCCACAGTGGGTGCCATAAATGTGTGTCTGAATTAGTGCACCTGTTATCTGCAACATGACACTTCAATAGATCATTATATTAGTAGAAAAGCATAAAAAGCAAGGGTTTGAAGCTAAATACTAAAAATGATCTATTGCTTCCTATCTAGGAGGATTTTGAAGAATGCCATAATCATGCCCTCAAATTATGCACAAATTAGTGACATATGCAACCTAAGAATGGAAGATTTGAATCAAAACTAATCTAAATGCTCACTAAACATGCATATTAGCTCTAAAAAGTATGATAATAACAATGCGTAATATCAAAACTACTATGCAATATGAATTCACAATTAATCTAAATAGCATAACAATGCTTTTCAACTCTAAAATTAAGGGCCATTTGAGCTCAAAAACTCATTCTATTTATAGAAGAAATGAGGAGAGAGAGGGGGACAAGGGTCATTAATGGAGGTGTAAAAACCATTAATGAGGTGTAAGAGACATTAATGCCAAAGGCATTGATGAGGCATGGGCTTGAGGAATCTCCATTAATAATGCATTAATGAGAGCAATT
>MU226073.1:252276-262490 GCA_018584345.1 Thuja plicata
TGTAAGTCCAAGCTTGAGAAGGTGGACTTAGAGGGAGTCAAGCTTGAGAAAGTTGACTTTCTCAAGTGGGTTGAATTCCTAATCACAAATTTAGGAATGTGACAACATTAGGAAGTGGGTTAGGATATGATTAAGATTAGGATTAGTTTTAGCATGGGGGGAATAGGTTGGGATGGGTTTGAACCCAGGGTTAAGGTGGTTGAGATAGGTTAGGTTAGAGGGAATATTAATGAAATGAATTATAATTAATATATTCATTCAAAAATAGGAAATTAATTATTTAAGCTTTTTATTGCTTTAGATAATTAATTAGGACTATAGCCAATTAATTAGATTAATTTAGGCTAGAAGATAGGCTTTGCAAGTGATTAGGTATAATTAGGATTTATTTAATTCCTTTTAAATTAATTACTTTAGCCAGGTATTGATTTGAATTGATTTGTATTGAATTGATTGGTTTTGATTAGCTAAGGTGATTAATAAAATTTAGTGATTAAATCACTTCAGAAATTAAATCTAAATTGAATGAATTATGCCAGCCGATTGAAGAGTTGTCTGGATATAATTGGGGGTATGATCACACTTAGGGAAAATAGGGTCTATAGTCAAAGTTGACCAAATCTAGGTGGTTACAGTCTTATTGATGACTATCATCCCTGTGCTCATAGAACAGGTGCCAGGTGCCTCTTCACTCCTCATCTAGTACATCCAAGTCAATGGCTGCAGGATTTTTCTTCTTAGGCTTTGTGCTGACATCCCATTCAGCAACCTCTACCTCCGAAGGCCAATTAAAGATCTGAATATTTTTTAGTTGAGCCTTTTATTTTCCCCATGTTGCATCGGTGATGACCTTGACATCTGTGACAAACTTGATAAAGTCTGTCTCTGCTTTGAAAGCCTCATCCAAGGTCTTATTAAACATATCCATATCCAATGCAACATTATCTATTATAAATGCCTCTTTAATAGGCAATAAGGTATCAAATTCACCTCTCCAATCTGCTATTGCTTTAATCTTATTATCTTCTTCCTTTATTAGTGGAATAAATCTATTATAACCCAACCCAAACATGTTGATCCTTGCTTGTATCTGATTTTCTTTTCCTTTGAAGAAAGACAAAGTGACTCCAATCTGTTCAATTTATTCTCCCACCTGATAGACAATCTTAGGGAGATCTATTCTATGTGGCTGTAAGGCTCCTAACCTTTCAAATAGTGTTGCCCTGCCTGACCAAGTAACAAAATAAGGATTCAAAGTTGCAATATGGTTAATGACCTCTTTTTCTAGGTGAGGTAGCTTGATGTAAGCATTGTGTACCAAATCAAATTTACTCTTTAGGATATCAATCCTATGTTGTAAGATCTTCCACAGGGCTTCCAAAGCCACTTTATTCTGATCCTTATCTGCTTGCTCTATTCCTGCTAAAATATCTTCTATAATCTTAGTCTGAGTATCTACAACCTGTTTGGGAGGATAAATAATAGCCTTGGGGGCCTCTTGTATCTTCTTATTCAATTCCTCTACCTGCCCCTCTAATGCCTTGATCTTAATCAAGCATACTTCCATGTCCTTTACTACAACACTTGATTGATCAAAAAAAATTTGGTACCTATTGGACATTTGTTCTGTCTTAGATTCATTCAAATGTGCAAAATGGGTAAGAGCTTGGGATATTTCCAAGTCACCAATATTATGGATAAACCAAATAATCTTATCTCCATCCATTTTCTCTTGCACATTGATTACAGATGGCTTCTGTGTCCTAGGTGCTAATGACCACATAGCTAAAGTATGGGATTGTGGATTATATCCACATCCCTTGATAATTTCTCCAATCTGTGTCTCTAAGGACAACTTTGCATCATGTTTCCTTCTGATTTGATCAATTATGAAGGCTGGAGCTAGATCCCAGCCAGGTGTAAGCAACATTGCACTAGATTTGACTAGTTTCCTAGCCTCATCAGGAGTCATGGTTTCAATTTCAAGGTCATATGCTTGCAAGGCCTGCAAATCTTCACTTGGTACTGAAATATCTTCTGTCAGTTGTAACTATGCCCCTACTTCTTGTTGTTTTCTCCAAATTAAGAAACTCTTGAACTCCACAGTCTTAATAAATATATCATCATTCAAGAATTCCTCTTGGTGAATTTCTCTTTCATCCTGGCATAACAGGAGGGGTATTTCAACTTCTTCTTGATTATCCTTTTTCACTTTCTTTCCTTCCCTAATTTTCTTTCTAAGGTGGTGGTCATATGCTCTATTTCCAGTGATTAGGGAACTCACCTTATCCTTTTTCTTCTCCCGTGTCTTGGCGTGAGAGGGCTCCCCTGATTCCACTTTCTATTTCTTTTTAGGGGGCTCATCAGTCACCCCAGTGTCAGGCACCTTTGTAAGGTCTACCTCTATACTCTTCTATGTTGAGGGTGGTTGATCCATGGGAGGAGGGCTATGGACTGAGTAACCTCCTTCATTGTCTTCCTCATATTCTGAAGAAGAGTGCTTCTCATGGCCTCTCTCTTTGTCTTCTATCATCCCCTCAATCTGATTATACAATGTATTATAAGACTCTATCCTTTTATTGAGTCTTTGCAAGTAAGGTAGTCTAGGAAAGAAACCTCCAAAAGGAATTCCCCCTTTTTACTTATGTGTTGTTCCAGGATCACTAGATCCTGATACTGATCTGCCCTTCTTGCCACCTCATCTTCCTCCAAGATTTTCCTTACGAGGTCCTCTTCCACACACTCCTCATGCCCTTTGATAGAAGTGATGGTTGGGGTTAGCAATTTCTTAGCACTTTTTATAAAACCCTCTGGGTATATATATATATTTGTATAGGGCCACATTCATTCTGTAATGGCCCAACCACTTATTCATCGGATCAAATGCTCTTTTTCCAATAGTGAAGTTAGTAACCTTGAATTTATGAGGTGTAAAAGTGCCTTTCCTATGTGGAGCTAGGTGTTCTTTATCTGTCATCATTAATTGCCAAATAAAATCTAGTATAGTTATCCTTGGGGCCACATATTTAGGCAGTATGTGTGGGGGCTGGGAATATCCATAGACCCTCATCAAAGTAAAGATCTTCCCATAGTATAAATATCCCCAGTTATGATCTCCTGCCCACTTATCAACATACTGACAAGGTCTAAGAAGTTGTAGCACCATGATTGGCAATCTGGTCATATCCACACCTAGGAGATTTAGAAGTGGATATGCAAGCCAATTATGATAGCCACAAAAATCATTCTCATTGGAATTATAATTCCAAACCTTAACCCATAGTTGTACAGGGTTCTGCTTGCCGTGGAACATCATCCTTGGCCTCAAATTGTGTACATCCATGCTATTGATATTGAAATATAAAATCAAGTGCATCAAAATGGAATAATGCAAAAATTTAGGGTTTGGTTTACTATAGACATCTATAAGGCCTTGGTGTACTTGATTATAATATACTGAATATAATCATAATCAATATTACCATGAGAATTCTGCATGTCCAAGATGATCATTAATATATCTGCAGATATCCTTTCAATACCCCCATCTTTCCCCAAAACCCTACATAGCCCATAAAAAATGTACTTCACATAAAAACTCAAATCCTTGAAGAAATATGGGGCAGTAGAATTTGGTATGGCAACTATATAATTCCTCTTTGATTTGGGCATGTGACCCTGGATTAATCTAGAAACAATGGTATCTTCTATGACATACTAATTCTCTAACTTTGTTAAATCAATCTTTGTGGTGCAAGGATGATATATGTAAAAATCCATCATGAATAAATCCCTATCGAATGTAACCAAGGTTGATCCATCACTCTTCTTAATGGTTCTGGAAAGAGAATCATATTTCCTATCTAGCTCTATAAGAAATCTACGTCTACAAAGACATCTAGGACAATCAACTTAGCTAACCCTAATGTCCATGGATTAGAAATTGGAATTGCCTTATCCCTATTACTATAGAAACAATTAAATATATGATAACCATAAAACCCTGTAGTACGTGCATCTCTACAATTTTCCTTATCATCAGAGAGGAGTTCATCATTTACCTTTTTCCCTTGATTTGTTCCAGGTAGTAGAGTCACAAATTCATCAGAATAGTTTCTTTTTCTCTTCTGATCATCCTCTGCATCTCCACTTCTCCCACTAGTAGAAGCTTCGCTTGGTGCTACTTGACTCATTGTTCCTGATCTTTGTTGAATAATACCGCTCTCTGACACAACTTCTTCTTACAATTGCCCTGAAACTTAGACAATTCTTCACTAAAGAAAGCACTGAAACTTATGCAATCCCTAAGTTTTGTACTCTAAAAACTTTGGTAAACTGAAATGAACAAAGGGAACATCTATTTATTTCTAAGAAATCAATGCACCATTCTAGTTGAGATCATGAAATTGTTAAACTCAGTCACTTCTATCATTACTTTGCATGCCTTGACATCAATTTTTCTTATCCATAGCGCCTGAAGTTGATAGGTACTTCAAATTTTAAAAACCCACTTGGATAGGTTATGAGTACTTTTTCAATTTTAAAACCCTATTATAAGTGATTAAGCTTTAAACTCAATCATGATTGGCTGGTTTCCTTTACCTTTTATAGCTTAGAAGATCTCTTACACTCTATCAAAATCTTTCCCTTTTCATAGGCTAGCCTTTTACCTCATGGCACGAGAACAAACCCATGTAACCTTACCTTAATCTTACCACAGTTCTTTTGGAGATTGCGCGACTATATTGTCTCTAAGTCGCTGAGAGTTTAGCTTTACCTAGATTTCATTACGAGATTCAACGCAAGCCACACGATTAGATCTTCATCAATGCCTTATGCTGAGTCTCTGAATAATATATTGCACTTGCTCAATTTTCTAAGATATTATGCGACTACCATTGATTTCCTTTTAATTTGACGGTTTGCGCTGAATCTCCAAGTTTTTAGCTTTAACTCTAGTTTGTTACGAGATCACGCAATGTCAAGCTATCTCTAAGTTGCTGAGAGTTTAACTCAACCTTGGGTTTTCTCTAAGATTTTACGTACGCCACAGATCTTTCCTAACCACTTAAACACGTGTCAGCATTTTAATCATTATCTCTTGATTGCTGAACAATCCTTGACCTTTTGACTTCTTTTAGCGACTCAATGCCAACCACAAGATTTGATCTCTCTCAACAGTTCAGATTCACCCGCTGATAACTTGACTTGGCTCTAACCTAACCATACTAATCATAGTTCTTTTGGAGACTTAGTGACTGAGGAAACTCAAAGTCACTAAATGATTTCCCTAACTTAGGTTCTATTTAGAGATCATGCACTAGCCCTTAGATCTTATCTTGATCAACAATCAGCATGAAGTCTCTCAATATTTCTTTACTTCATCAAGTCCTTCCGAGATCACGCGGTAACCCTTGATTTCTCTTCAATCTGATGGTCTACGCTGAATCTCAAAATATTTCACTTAACTGCACTTTTCTTCTGAGATCTTGCGACTAGGTTATCTCTGAGTCTCAAAAAAAAACTTTAATTAACCTTATTTCAACCAAGGTTCATCTGGCGACTGTGCGACAAGATTTATCTTTGAATCACTGAAAGAAACATTAACCTTGACATTTATTCTGAGATTACGTGACCACCGCTCATTTTGGAAAATATCAACAATCAACATTAAATCTTTGAAGCCTTTTCTTAACTCTGATTTCTTTCAGAGATAACACGACTAAAGCAGGATGAACTCAAACTTAACCTTAGGTTATATCTCGAGACTTCACGACTGAGTAAACTCGAAGTTGCTGAATAAATTTTGTAACTTGAATTAGATTATGAGATAAAGCGCTTACCACATGATCAAAATTGTATCCATGATTGTCGCTGAATCTCTGAAGCTTTGAGCGATCTCTGAAATCATCTCGCGATTATGCGCCAACCGTACGATCTAACTAAGATCAACCATTGTTGCTAAGTCTCTGAATGACGTAAAGCATACTCCTTTTATCTCAAGATTAAGAGATACAAGCTATCTCTAAGTCGCTAAACAAAATAGAATATTTGGTTCACTTTGCGAGATAAGGAGATAAAAGCTTTCACTTAAAGCACATGACTTAAAAGAATTAAGTTTCTTGACAATAAGGTAACTTCAAATTAGAACAAGGATGAGAACATTTAGGGCTTTTTGCATGATAAAGATAAAAATGACCTAGGGCTTAGGGTTTTCACATTTCTTATTACTTTCATTGCTTGGAGATCAACATTTGCAGGAAAATTTGATAGTACTCTAGACAGGTCTTGATATTTCAGACAAAATTAACACTGGGAACCCAAAATTTTAAAGCAAGACTCAGATTATTGGAAATGTATCCAACACATACAACATACATCTTTGACTACATTATAATTTCATGATGTATGTATATCCTTGTATATGCCTATGATTTTAATCGTGTGCTACTTTTCCATAGCTAAGCGATATTATTGAGACATATAACAATATATATTACAACATGGAAGAAACATTTATTATTGCTGACTATTTATTATTTGCGTCAACAAAAAAATATGTTAAACTATATTTTAGTTTTTTAGATCCCATAGATCACTCATGAAATTTGTCGAGCACAATTCCAAGAAGGGGAAATCTATTCGTGGAAAGGTAAAATTGTTGATCAAATACCACTAAATATGATTAAAAGAATAGAAATGTTATATATACACACACACACACACACACACACACACATAGATATATGTGTGTGTATGTATATATATACACATACATATATGTATGTATATATGTATATTTACACATATATACACATATACATATATGTATATATGTACACACACACGTGTGTGTGTGTGCATACATACACATAAACAAATTCAATCTTGAGAACCCAAACACCAAAAACTAAAGTTAATTAAGCATAATTAAATTTCAAAAAAATAATTGATAGTATGCCCATAAAAATAAATTAGAGAATGTGATTTAAAAATATATAAGCTAAAAACAATATCACATATTTATTTAAAAAATAATAAAATAATATAATTTAATGTCATTCTAAAGGTGTAACATCAGTTATTCAAAATATCCACAATATGAAGAATCCAATCCAAGTGAGTAGGATTATTCAAAAATATGTTCTTAGATACATATTTCTAATGTTGTCTTTTCTTTACAGTTATTATTAAAATAAGCCATTTTTTCAATTTAAAAAAAAGATGTCATTGAAATATTTCTTTCAAATATGATTATAAGGTGAGTTTTTATTTATTTATTTTTGGTTAAGAGCATTGAATTATGTAACGACTCGAACTTAGCAACTCCTATATTTTAGGCTTGTATGCGACACTTTTTGACCTTGTTGACCTAGCTGATATGTTAGATTATGTCACTATTTTGGTCATTCTGGTTTTTAGTATTTAATCATTGTCAAAGTTTTGGGTTGAGCATATTACGACCTTTCTATGAAAAGATGACATTATATGAAGTTAATTTAATGCTTTATTGTTATAAGGTGACATTATATGATGTTTTAATTATACTTTGTTGTGTAGCATGCGTCATGATGAGATGTATGATATGATGGCAAGATTACTATAAGATATGTTGATTTTATTGAATATGGCATTAATGAAATATGTTGGAATTATTGATTTCATGTTAATCAGATACTGATTAGTTGGTTGGCTCCGAGAATGTCGGAATGGATGCAAGAATGAAGGCGGGGTGTGGCTGAGGTAGAGAAGGCTAGCCTCAGCTAAGAAGGGTACGATGGTCTGGGTTGCACACACACAGCACTTAGATATATTGTGATTTCATAATGTTATTACATTTTTAGTCTATGTACACTCTTGAAATTTGATAAGAACTACGTGTATGTGAAAGGAATAAATGACGAATTTTAATACTGCACATGTTTAGATAATTTCGTGTGATTGTGTTTATGTTAGTTTTGAATTTCTTCTTGATCCGCTATATGAAAATGTGGGAATGAATATGAGGAATGATTATTCTTTTCTTTTTCCGCATCTATTAAATATTTGATGGTTTTGTATAAAAAAAAGAATGTCATATCTTTAAAAAAGAAAATATTCTCTCTTTAAAAAAAAACACAAATACGGTTGGAGGAATTGACATGGGGGTGGTTATTAAAGCCGCATAAGCCTTAATTCATGGCATGCATTTTCTCCTAGGAGTAGTAGTTTTGGAATTGGGAAAATCTTGTTTTTTTGGGGGAAACAGGGAAAAAGAAAGGAAAATCGGTGGCAGAGGGAGGAAAGGAGAAGGTGATGGTCTGCAGCTGAAAAGATAGAGGGATTGGACCTGTGCGTGGACAGTCAAAGAAGGCTGCGAGTAATCCAAGCTCACACATTCTAGGTTCTTTTAAAAATATATTATATGTTGTTTTAAAATATATTATATGCTGTTTGTCTTTAGCTGCGTAGGCATTAAATAAGATATGCATCTTTTTGGCTACTAGATAAAGTTGTTTAGTCTTTCATTGAACTGTGGGAGTAATTCATTTTTCTTGTAGATTTAGTTGATTGACTTTCTTTGAAACCATGTAAGTTATTCTTAGAAGCAATAGAGCGGCGTAGCTGGGTCTTTCTCGCAGCTGTTTTTCTTTTTCTACATCTCCACCTTGTTAAGGACTATGATTTTTTTCTTACTCCCTTTTGTCTTCAAGCTTAGTACCTCATCTTTCCTTCTTCGTGCCATGTCAAATCAGTGAATAATTAAGAAATGAGAGGAATGAGTTTTACTTTCTTTCAAAATTGCTCTTCTCTGGCTGGAACATAGTATCTGCGTTTTCTTGGCATGCAAGAGTTGCTGCCATCTTTAGCCAACCTGGAAATGTGCCATGCTATCTCTATTTCTACCTTTGTTTAGTCCTTACTTATTATCAGATAGAGCGCGGCTTGTGAAGAGTCAGGCTTTAGGAAGGTTTTATTTTTGTTTTACTATTTTTAACTGCGCTGCCTGCCTTGCCCTTGTCGTTTCCTCTTAGAACTAGCGAGAGACTTGGGAAAAATGGAATGTTTGGGAGCTAGTTCGATGTTAATGGGAAGGTCATTGGGTGTGAATCAGCTAATTTTGTAGTTTATTATTATGTTATGGGGGTCGAACTGTTAACATCTTAAGTGTTTATATATTGGTATGGATGTACAACAGTATATGTCCCTGTATTCAAATATCTTAAGTGTTTTATATCATGGAAGTAAACAGTATATTTACTTACGATTTGTTGGCTATAATCGAATATCCTAAGTGTTCCTTATTGGTGTGTTGGTAGTTTCAGACGTGTTGTTGGTTTCATATCATGTGCTGAAACAGGGGATGCTATTTTTATGAACATGTGAAGCACCTTTAAGTTTTTTTTTTTTCAAACAGATCTGTCGCAGTGTGTGTGTTACCATTTACATATGAATGTTGTGTATAATGCACCAAAACTTATGCTTAAATGTAGAGCTGAATGTGAGTTTTGTGTTACTTCAAAATAGAATTAAGGAAATGCTATTCTCTCACATTATATATTCATTATGTGTATTTGTGCTGAAATTTCTTTCTCATTAATATGAATTCTGGACTGTCTTCGGGTAGAGGTTTACAGGTGCTCTAATTGTTAGAGTAATAGTCTATCGGGTTACTAATTTAAATCTTTATGATCTAATTAGTAACTTCCCTATTCACTCTAGTTTGCTTCAGCTAACCTTAGGCAATTTCTATTTCTTGTTGTTTCCCTTTTAGGGTTTCGGTATTCCTTTATAAGGAATCACCTCTTTGTATTTCAAAAAGGAGATAGTTTTGTAAATCATTATTGTTGAATATAGAAATCATTTCTGTCAACATGGTTTTCCTCTCTCTGGCCTATCGGCCGCCATAGCCATTCTTCTGTCTTCTTTCTTCTGTCTGCTTCTTCTTTCTTGTAGCAGTGTTTGCATATAGGTTTCTTGGGAAGATTTGACGTTTGTCAAATTCTACATGGTATTAGAGCTGATCTGCTGTTTGCTGCTCCTGTTTTGTTGAAGCACAGAGGGTTTGAAGTCTTCAGAGGCTTTTCTGGCATTTTTTCCTATGATTCTGGGGGGTCTTTATTTTTTGGAGCTGTTTGAGCCGAAACAGACTCCGCCATTACGTCTGGAAGGCCCGGGAGAGTCGAAATACATATAAATTTCAACCATTTTGGTTACAGGGGCCTCTGAGAATT
>MU226073.1:263808-280804 GCA_018584345.1 Thuja plicata
TATGGGGGGGTTCACCTGTTGGTTCTATTGCTTCCTGGTTCGATTGATCAGCTCTTCAGACACTTTTCTTCTCTACCTGATCATGCACTTTAGTGGGGGTTCCAGCAGTATCTTCTGACAGAGTTTTTAGACATGCTTCGGAGGAGCTTCTTGCTCCCTTCTTGTTCCTCTCTCTGGGACATCTTTTGCTTTATGTTTTGGGTACCTGATCAGGCCTTGTTGCCGGGACCCATCTTTCCTACTTTCTACAGTAGTTTCCTAGGTTTGGCTTCTCCCTAAGCTTATCTTAAGGGGGGGTGTTAGAGTAATAGTCTATCGAGTTAATAATTTAAATCTTTATGATCTAATTAGTAACTTCCCTATTCACTCTAGTTTGCTTCAACTAACCTTAGGCAGTTTCTATTTCTTGTTGTTTCCCTTCTAGGGTTTCGGTATTCCTTTATAAGGAATCACCTCTTCGTATTTCAAAAAGGAGATAGTTTTGTAAATCATTATTGTTGAATATAGAAATCATTTCTGTCAACATGGTTTTCCTGTCTCTGGCCTATCGGCCGCCATAGCCATTCTTCTATCTTCTCTCTTCTGTCTGCTTCTTCTTTCTTGTAGCAGTGTTTGCATGCAGGTTTCTTGGGAAGATTTGACGTTTGTCAAATTCTACACTAATATCATTAGGATGAAGAGTAATGTCGTTTAATTAAGTGTATATTACATCTGAACTTTGAATTGAGAAATTTCTTTGTTTAGTGCTAACGGATGTGAAATCCTTATGGGAGGGTACTGAATGTGGAAAACCAGAGGAGGGTAGAATAAATGTTACATCTGCCTGCCAGTAGAAACCTGGCGTTACTTGCTTTGGCCAAAGCGTGTTGCATATGTTCTTTTCATGTATGCTGCTTAATGATTCATCCCTCTACCACTTCCGTGTTAGATGTACTGTTAGACATATGTGTTAGTAGTATGTACACGGCTGCACCAGATCCATCCGATCCTTCAGCACCGGTTGCTAGGCTTCTCAGGCTAGGTTCAGCATGTTCTTCGTGTCAGGAAGAACCCCGGGCGAGCTAACCACTCCGTGGTTGGGCGGATAAAAGCGCCTGAGCCACACTCTCATCTCGTGATAGCAGATGGACGCGTGTCCGATGGCTAAGGAGACAGGGACATACAGCTGGACAGAGGTCCAAGGTATATACTTTTGGTTGTTATTTCGTAGTATTTTTTTTTTTGTGTTTGGTTTTCTTACCTATGATGCATCCATGTACTAAGATGGATTGATGTCTGACGTGCAGGTCGACATCGGCTTGTTAATACAAAACACTTAATAAAATCAAACATTTTTTTATACCTAGTAATTATTGAAGTATCGACGTGTAGGTCGGCTTCCGTTTGTAATATCATAACTTTTACATGGTCATGTGAGGTTTTGACTTACATCTTTACGATGACTTTATTGTTCAGATTATTTCTTGTGATTATCTTGGTATATCGACATGAAGGTCAAAAATGTGGATCATTTTCTTTCTTATGAATATATTATGATTAAATTGTATCTGATTATTGCTGACCATGTTATCTTGTCGATTTTTTCGGTTTTTATGTTATATATATGTGATGTGGTATTTTGGGGAGAATGTTGTTTTTACATGTGGTATCAAAGCTTATGTTTAACTCTGGGCTTTGGCTTACTACTTGCTGAAGCTGTGTATTCTGTGTGGATGTAGGATTTAATCTGTCATCATGAACACCAGAACTAGCAACAGGGTAGGATCTAGCAATGGTCCAAATGAATAGCCTGAGCAAAGGCTAGATAAGATTTTATCCCTTTTGACCCAACAAGGGAATCTCCTGCAACAACAGGTTGCACGTCTGGATCACCTCGAGATTGACATGAGGGGTAGGTGGGATGAGACTCGTCAGAATGAGGAGCAAAGGAAATTGGAGGAGGATAGGAGGGTTGAGGAACAACGGAAGACATATGTTGATCTCAGGGCTGCAGAGGTAGCCGAGAATAGGGGCAAGATAGATGAGGAGCTCAGCAAGGATCTGAAAAAGGTCACACCTCCTACCTTTAGTGGTAAGACCCTTGGGGATGATGCCGAGGCATGGATCATTTCCTTGGAGAAATACTTTCATGTCTGAAACTTTTCTGGACAATCGAGGGTGATGTGGGCTACCTTTCAGTTGACAGGTGAAGCTGCCACTTGGTGGGAGAATGTGATGGCCGAAAAGAAACTTCAGCCAAGAGAGATATCCTAGGAGGAATTTCTACAGTTTTTTCTCACGAGGTGGCTACCTCAGTTGTTCTTTGATAGGAAGGTGGCAGAATTCCAGAATTTGATTCAGGGAGTCTTGACAGTTACCCAGTATCACGAGAGATTATGTCATTTAGTGAAATATGTTCCCCAGTACCAACAGGATGAACGATTCAGGACTCACAAGTTCATAACAGGGTTACGTCCTGAGGTGGGTGCTGAAGTAGAGATACATGAGCCAGAAACTATGGATTTTGCACTGAGAAAGGCTCTTAGGCAGGAACAGAGATTACAGAGTTTGTCCAAGGTGAGCACTAATTAGAAATCCAATAACAATCAGGGATTTAAAAGGAAATATCAGGATAATAAACAACATAATGGTGGATGCTAGCAAATCAGGAATATGAAGGGCAAAGGACAAGGAAATTTAGGAAGGAATCCCTACAGGAACTCTCAGAACCAAAACCAGAATAAGGGAAACAATAGGGATTCCAACAGGTATGGAAACAGGAGGGACAAACTAGAGGGAAAGCAGGGACCTCGAGATGGATGTTATGTCTGCGGAGGTGATCATTTTGCTGCTAGATGCCCACAACATTCTGATCGTAAAGGATTTCAAGCACAGCACCACATTCATGCAGCCATTGATCACAGGCAGGCTGATTTTTAGGCTACCCCTATTCAGATGACTGGTAAGCTTTTCGGTCAAAATGTTTCAATTTTAATAGATACAGGAGCTACTAAATGCTTTGTAGATCCTAAAGTTGTATCTATACTTTCAGTTAGAGTAGGATTTATGGCTGAACCTTGGATTGTAGAATATGGAAATAGGGTAGAGAATCGGGTAGAGCAGTGTTTATCATGCAGTGAGTTGGAACTTCCTAGTTTTTCCATGCAAGTCAATCTTTATGTCACCCCTTTGGGATCATATGATGTGATATTAGGCATCAATTGGCTAACTGAACATAAGGCAATTGTAGATTGTAGAGACAAGTCAGTTGTATGTTTTGATGATGAGGGAAGATCAACAATAATAAGAGGTGTGAAGCGACCTATGGAACTGAGGCAGATTTCTGCTATGCAACTAAAAAGGGAAGTGAGGAAGGGATGTATGTTATATGTAGCTCATGTCAAGGACATTGACGCAACTCCTAGTGAGAATGATTTTTCCTTACTACAGGAATTCCAAGATGTATTTCCAGAAGAATTGCCTGAACTACCTCCTAAGAGAGAATTTGATTTCTCCATCGATTTGATGCCGAAAACTGAGCCACAATCTAAGGCTCCATATAGGATGGCTACTACCAAGATGTATGAACTGAAGGTTCAACTCCAAGAACTTTTGGACAAGGGATTTATACGCCCTAGCGTATCACCATGGGGAGCCCCGGTGATCTTTGTTAAAAAGAAAGATGGTACTTTGCGACTATGTATTGATTACAGAATGCTCAACAAAGTGACCATCAAAAATAAGTATCCTCTTCCACGAATATAGGAGTTCTTTGATCAAATGAAAGGTGCTACTGTGTTTTCTAAGATCAATTTGAGATCTGGATATCATCAGCTCCGAATTAAGGATGAGGACATATCAAAAACTGCTTTCAGAACATGGTATGGGCATTATGAGTTTGTTGTCCTACCTTTTGGACTAACAAATGCTCCTACTGTGTTTATGAACCTTATGAACAGTGTTTTCAGAGACTGTTTAGATAAGTTTGTGGAGATTTTTATAGATGACATCCTGATTTACTCTAAGAACCTGGAAGAACATGAAGAGCACTTGCGGATAGTCTTATAGCGTCTGAGAGATAGGAAACTGTATGGCAAGCTATCCAAATGTTCATTTTATCAGAAAGAGATTCATTATCTAGGGCATATCATATCTGCAGATAGAATTGCAGTAGATCCTGCCAAGATTAAGGCTATACTTGAATGGCCTGCTCCTAGCAATGTGAGCGAAGTTAAAAGTTTCATGGGATTGGCTGGTTACTACAGGAAATTTGTGGAGGGATTCTCCAATATATCCGCTCTGATTACATCCCTATAGAGAAAAGGGAAATGGTACGAGTGGATAGAGACATGTGAGAAAGCCTTTCAGTTATTGAAACATAAGCTCACATCCGCTCCCATTTTAGTTGTACCTAACCCTAATGGATAGTTCACTGTAATTACAGATGCTTTAAGAGAGGGTTTGGGTGGTGTACTGATGCAAGATGGAAGAGTAGTGGCTTATGAGTCAAGGAAACTGAAACAACATGGGGTAAATTATGCTCCACATGATTTGGAATTGGCTGCTATTGTACATGCCTTACAGATGTGGAGGCACTACCTATTGGGTAAGCCTTTTGAGCTAAAGACAAACCATATGGGACTGAGATATATTTTCACGCAGCCCAATCTAAATGCCAGGCAGAGACGTTGGTTAGAGTTTCTGAGCGAATACGATTTTGGAATCGAATACATTAAAGGGAAAGAGAATAGAGTAGCAGATGCTCTTAGTAGGAGAAGGCACATTTCTGCTATCTCTACCTCTCAGACACGCCTGAGAGAGCAGGTGTTGCTCAATCTTCCAGGAGATGACCATTATGAGTTGGTCAAATCTGCTTTGCAGAATGATCCATCAGATTACCGTTTTGACGGATACAGCTTTGAGGATGATGGTATTTTGAGATACCAGAACAGGATGTACATTCTTGACCCTGCAGGGTTGAGGAAAGTGGTACTTGAGGAGATGCATTGCGCTCCATTTTCAGGGCATCTAGGGGTAAATAAGATGATTTCTGATTTGAGGCCATTGTATTTTTGGCCAGGGCTTAAGCGTGATGTGACAGCTTACATAGCCCAGTGTTTGGAATGCCAGCGAGTCAAGGCTGAGCATGTCCACCCAGCAGGATTGCTATACCCACATGATATTCCAGAATATAAATGGCAAGTCATCAGTATGGACTTCATACAAGGATTACCCATGACTAGACAGAGGCATGATGTCATTTTGGTTGTAGTTGATAAACTAACCAAAGTGGCTCATTTTATTCCAGGAAGCTTGAAAGATGGATCCTTGGCTTTGGCCAAGAAGTTCATGCACGAGATTTTTCATCTTCATGGTGTACCGGAGACTATTATATCTGATAGAGACACTCGAATGACATCAAGGTTCTGGACAACCTTGAATGCTTCCTTGGGTACACGTCTCAATTTTAGCACAGCCTACCATCCTCAGACGGATGGATAGACAAAAAGAGTGAATCAAGTGGTTGAGGATTTACTCCGAATGTACTACATGGATCAGCAGTACAAGTGGGAAGAGTATCTTCCCTTGGTAGAGTTTGCATACAATAACTCTTACCATGCTTCTCTAGGTATGGCCCCATTTGAGGCACTTTATGGGCGTAAGTGTCGTGTTCCTATCATTTGGGATAGAATTGAGGACATGATTGTGATTGGTCCTGATATGTTGCGTGAGATGGAGGAATAGATGGCTTTGATCCGAGATAGGCTGAAGGAAGCAACGGATTGACAAAAGAGCTACGCAGACAAGAACCGCACTTTTAGACAGTTCCAAGCAGGGGACAAAGTGTTCTTTTGTGTGCGACCCCATAAGAGTTCCATATCCTTCGGCAAAGCTTCAAAGCTTGCACCACGATATGTGGGACCCTTTGATGTTTTGGAAGTCATCAATCCAGTTGCATACCGACTTGCTCTACCACCTGCTCTGGCCCGGATTCATAATTTTTTTCATGTTTCATTGTTGAAACCTTATCACCCTCATGCTTCACATATTTTGGACTGGCATGCTTTACAGGTTCAGGAGCTGGGGGTAGTGCAGGTGGAGCCTACTCGGCTCATTGATCAGCATACTATCTGAGTGCGCAATAGAGATGTTTTATAGTACAAGGTCCAGTGGGACCAATTCTCCATTGAGAGTGCTACATGGGAGGATACGGAGGACGTGCACCGATCATTTCCTCAATTCTTCTTATAGACTTCTTGCTATTTCACTATGATGTATATGTTATGTGTGGTGTGTTTACTTCCTAGTACATTTTGATGTGACATCGGGTCGATGTCTTCTCCTAGTTGGGAGGGATGTCACGAATCAAACTTAGCGACTCCTATATTTTAGGCTTGTATGCGACACTTTTTGACCTTGTTGACCTAGCTGATATGTTAGATTATGTCACTATGTTGGTCATTCTGGTTTTTAGTATTTAATCATTGTCGAAGTTTTGGGTTGAGCATATTACGACCTTTCTATGAAAAGATGACATTATATGAAGTTAATTTAATGCTTTTTTGTTATAAGGTGACATTATATGATATTTTAATTATACTTTGTATTGTAGCATGTGTCATGATGAGATGTATGATATGATGGAAAGATTACTATAAGATATGTTGATTTTATTGAATATGGCATTAATGAAATATGTTGGAATTATTGACTTCATGTTAATCAGATACTGATTAGTTGGTTGGCTCCGGGAATGTCGGAATGGATGCAGGAATGAAGGCGGGGTGTGGCTGAGGTAGAGAAGGCTAGCCTCAGCTAAGAAGGGTACGATGGTCTGGGTTGCACACACACACCACTTAGATATATTGTGATTTCATAATGTTATTACATTTTTAGTCTATGTACGCTCTTGAAATTGGATAAGAACTACGTGTATGTGAAAGGAATAAATGACAAATTTTAATACTGCACATGTTTAGATAATTTCGTGTGATTGTGTTTATGTTAGTTTTGAATTTCTTCTTGACCCGCTATATGAAAATGTGGGAATGAATATGAGGAATGATTATTCTTTTCTTTTTCCGCATCTATTAAATATTTGATGGTTTTGTATAAAAAAAAGAATGTCATATCTTTAAAAAAGAAAATATTCTCTCTTTAAAAAAAAAAAAAATACGGTTGGAGGAATTGACATGGGGGTGGTTATTAAAGCCGCATAATCCTTAATTCATGGCATGCATTTTCTCCTGGGAGTAGTGGTTTTGGAATTGGGAAAATCTTATTTTTTTGGGGGAAACAGGGAAAAAGAAAGGAAAATCGGTGGCAGAGGGAGGAAAGGAGAAGGTGACGGTCTGCAACTGAAAAGATAGAGGGATTGGACGTATGTGTGGACAGTCAAAGAAGGTTACGAGTAATCCAAGCTCACACATTCCAGGTTCTTTTTAAAATATATTATATGCTGTTTTAAAATATATTATATGTTGTTTGTCTTCAGCTGCGCAAGCATTAAATAAGATATGCATCTTTTTGGCTGCTAGATAAAGTTGTTTAGTCTTTCATTGAACTGTGGGAGTAATTCATTTTTCTTGTAGATTTAGTTGATTGACTTTCTTTGAAACCATGGAAGTTATTCTTAGAAGTAATAGAGCGGCATAGCTGGGTCTTGCTCGCAGCTATTTTTCTTTTTCTACATCTCCACCTTGTTAAGGACTGTGATTTTTTTCTTACTCCCTTTTGTCTTCAAGCTTAGTACCTCATCTTTCCTTCTTCGTGCCATGTCAAATCAGTGAATAATTAAGAAATGAGAGGAATGAGTTTTACTCTTTCAAAATTGCTCTTCTCTGGCTGGAACATAGCATCTGCGTTTTCTTGGCATGCAAGAGCTGCTGCCATCTTTAGCCAACCTGGAAATGTGCCATGCTATCTCTATTTCTACCTTTGTTTAGTCCTTACTTATTATCAGATAAAGCGCGGCTTGTGAAGAGTCAGGCTTTAGGAAGGTTTTATTTTTGTTTTAATGTTTTTAACTGCATTGCCTGCCTTGCCCTTGTCGTTTCCTCTTAGAACTAGCGAGAGACTTGGGAAATATGGAATGTTTGGGAGCTAGTTTGGTGTTAATGGGAAGGTCATTGGGTGTGAATCAGCTAATGTTGCAGTTTATTATTATGTTATGGGGGTCGAACTGTTAACATCTTAAGTGTTTATATATTGGTATGGATGTACAACAGTATATGTCCCTGTATTCAAATATCTTAAGTGTTTTATATCATGGAAATAAACAGTATATTTACTTACGATTTGTTGGCTGTAATCGAATATCCTAAGTGTTCCTTATTGGTGTGTTCGTAGTTTCAGACGTGTTGTTGGTTTCATATCATGTGCCGAAACAGGGGATGCTATTTTTATGAACATGTGAAGCACCTTTAAGTTTTTTTTTTTTTCAAACAGATCTGTCGCAGTGTGTGTGTTACCATTTACATATGAATGTTGTGTATAATGCACCAAAACTTATGCTTAAACATAGAGCTAAATGTGAGTGTTGTGTTACTTAAAAATAGAATTAAGGAAATGTTATTCTCTCGCATTATCTATTCATTATGTGTATCTGTGCTGAAATTTCTTTCTCTTTAATATGAATTCTGGACTGTCTTCAGGTAGAGGTTTACAGGTGCTCTAATATCATTAGGACGAAGAGTAATGTCATTTAATTAAGTGTATATTACATCTGAACTTTGAATTGAGAAATTTCTTTGTTTAGTGTTAACGGATGTGAAATCCTTATGGGAGGGTGTTGAATGTGGAAAACCAGAGGAAGGTAGAATGAATGTTACATCTGTCTACCAGTAGAAACCTGGCATTACTTGCTTTGGCCAAAGCGTGTTGCATATGTTCTTTTCATGTATGCTGGTTAATGATTCATCCCTCTGCCACATCCGTGTTAGATCTACTATTAGACATATGTGTTAGTAGTATGTACACGGCTGCACCAGATCCATCTGATCCTTCAGTGCCGGTTGCTAGGCTTCTCGGGCTAGGGTCGACGTGGTCTTCGTGTCAGGAAGAACCCCGGGGGAGCTAACCACTCCGTGGTTGGGCGGATAAAAGCACCTGAGCCACACTCCCGTCTCGTGATAGCAGATGGACGCGTGTCCGATGGCTAAGGAGACAGGGATGTACAGCTGGACAGAGGTCCAAGGTATATACTTTGTGGTTGTTATTTCGTAGTATTTTTTTTTGTGTTTGGTTTTCTTACCTATGATGCATCCATGTACTAAGATGGATTGATGTCTGATGTGCAGGTCGGCATCAGCTTGTTAATACAAAACACTTAATAAAATCAAGCATTTTTTTGTACCTTGTAATTATTGAAGTATCGACGTGTAGGTTGACTTCCCTTTGTAATATCATAACTTTTACATGGTCATGTGAGGTTTTGACTTACATCTTTACGATGACTTTATTGTTCAGATTATTTCTTGTGATTATCTTGGTATATCGACATGAAGGTCGAAACTGTGGATCATTTTCTTTCTTATTAATATATTATGATTAAATTGTATCTGATTATTGCCGACCATGTTATCTTGTCGATTTTTCCGCTTTTTGTGTTATATATATGTGATGTGGTATTTTGGGGAGAATGTTGTTTTTACAAATTATTCAGCAATTTACTTGTATAGAGAGTTTGAATTATAGATACATGAATAATATAGTCCTTTCGATTTAGCATAATAACTACAAGATGCATAATTTTAATTTCATATTAGACTTTTCACTAAATAAGATTAATCCTTATTAAATTCATTTAAAATATTCAATTTCAATAACTAACCAAACATCTTTTAACCTAATTTAAAATTAAATTTAAAAAATATAATACACATGAAAATATTCTAACTATTAAAAAACACAAATAGACATGTATAAATAGAAGCTTACATAACACTTACCATCTACAATGCATACTCGTTTCTTACAAACTAAAATATTTAATTGCTTCTCCTCAAATTTGATCTACTTTGACTTGAGCTTGTGAAAGGAAACATTATTGTTATTATTACAAACATCTCCTCAAATTTGATCTACTTTGACTTAAGCTTGTGAAAGGAAACATTATTATTATTATTGCAAACATTACACATATGATACATTAATGGAAATTTGAATCTAGGAAATGCACTTACCCAATTTTATTTTTTTAAGTGCCCTTTATCTTCTTCTCAACATCATGGTGGGCATGTTGAAACCATGATTGTTAATAATAATAAAAATTAAAACTCAAGTGGGACTGGGAATCATTGAAGTTTAGGATGGAGAGAGTGCTCAATTGCCATCATTGGCTCTAAGAAATAGCTTTACATTCTTTTTGCAAAGTTGTGGTTTGTCCCATTGCTTTACACCATCTTTCTCATTGTTTACTAATGCTTCTTGCTTTTCACAAAAAGTTGTTCCCTTGTCGTGAGCACAATAGAAAGTTAAATAAAAATAAAATGACCAAATATTGCATCGATCTGCATTTAAAACAGTGAATTGTTAAAATAAGTAGATATCTTTATTCAAGACCCATTTGCCTTCTACTAAACAATATTAAATTGGGGGCTCCCTTCTCAATATCAAATCCGACACATAAAAGTTAAAAGTGAAAGTTGTTTTGCACGGTTGTATATTATTATTTTGAAGACTCTTTGCTTTATTTTTTTTTTCTCTCTTGTCCGTAAATCAGATGCTTGTTCAGGACACGTGTACGCACGGATGATTTTGAAGTGAGATTCTCTTGAAAGAAGTGAGACCCCTTTACCTCTTATTTCTGTTATATGTGAAGTAGCTATATGACTAATACTTCAAGATTTGTCAAACAAAGAAATTAAGAATGAGTAATTCATTGGGTGGTAATTTGGTTCGTTTATTACTATGGAATTGACTTCTATGTTTATAAAAAATAATTATTATTTGTATGTTTAAATTTGGTAACTGGTTTAATGTCATTAGATTTCCACAATCCATGAAGTTTTAGTGCTAGTGTTTCTCGATTAGATTGTGTGTCACTTGCACTTGCTTCCCCTTCTCCCATTTTTTATCTTGTTAGGTTTGCAACCACACCATCTTTCTTTCTCTTTGTGCTCTCTTTCATCTTAATGATAGAACAAGGAGTGTGATCTGAAACATTGATGCAAAAACTATAGACAATCATATCTTGAAACACTAGCCCAAAACTTCTAGTTTGATTTTTTTTTTTTTAAATAAAAGTAATTTTATATAGAACAAAAGTGATAATGAAATAGTAATTAGAATCATACTCTTTGATGTAATATTAATGATATTATATGTCTCATTTTAAGAAATTACACACATATAATACAAAAAAATGATTAAGACGAGTGAAAGGTATAATAGTATGAGATCACATAAGCGTGCTAAGAAGTAAGAATATCATTGTGTGAGAAATATAATAAGATGTGATTGTGAAAGCATATGTTAAAAAGAAGTGAAACGTCCTAAAATATTGTCTTTCGTGAGGGTCGATAAGAAGTATTAAAAGCTATAAATATTATTTATATTAATAGTAGCAAAACCAAGGTGTTTTTTCTTTAAAACAAACATCCCAAAGGCAGATAAACCATTTTAGACACAATATTAACATCACTTTAACAACACACAAACATGAAAAACTATAACAAAGTCCAACAACATAAACTAAATGTTGTTAAAGTCTTAGCATTGGAACTACAATCCAATATAATTTCAAAACCAAATAAAGTCTTAGCATTGGAATCACAATCCAGTTTAATATCAAAACCCAATAAAGTCTTAGTAGTAAACCCCTAAAAGCAACTAACAACCTTAACAGATTTAAACATAAACATAATAAACAACCAACAAAAAAGAGTCCACAGCCAGGAAGAGCATTTGGAGTCTAATGGAGCACATGGCTCTAATATTTTGATAGGAACTTGAAGAGTTCCTTATAATTCCCCTCATTCTTTGCATCTTTTCCCATGACCTTATGCATGAAGTAGAGTGAGGTTGCAAAACTGTGCATAACACATAGACTAAATTTGGAGATGTTGATTAGCTTCTTCTCCATCTCCATGACCTTATTTTTCAACATTTCCATATCTTTGGTAATAGTTTGGTACTTCGTGCAAGTACCCTCATCACTAGTCTTATTCATTTCCTCCTCCTCAGGCATGTCATCTTGAGCGAGGTCTACACACTTTGTTTTGGTGCTATTCGAGTTGTGAGTTGAGATGTCATTGGTGGACTTATTAGCATTTTCTACCATTCTATCACCCCCCCTTCACTTGCAATATCTTCACCCCTCCTTCCTCTACATCTCTTTCACTCCCCTCTGCATCTTCTTCCTACTTCAAATCATAATCAACCATTTATTTCATTTTACCTTTACCAACTAAGAAACTCATCAATCTATTGGAGTGCCTTGGATTACTCAAATTTTTAATATCTTCCTCTCCACCATCCTCTTCTTCTTCACTAATAACATCCTTAATGGTTATCTTGGGCTTCTTGGCCAGTGGGGAGGGTTTTATGCTTTTCCTCTTCTTAGCAATTTTGGAGGTAGTGTCGTTGTTTTTATGGTCACATGGGCCAACAACGAACATAGTGGGGGCGGGGGTTTCCAATGTACCAAGCATGTGGTCTTCATTGAAGGAGCAATACACTATCATGTGAGTTCATATTGGGGGGGTTTAAAATGGGAAAAACAAGAGGAAAATATATTACCTAAGTAGGGGGGAGGGGTTTTTTGGGGGGTGGGGTGGGGGTTTATATAGGAAAACAGGTGTGGAGGTTATTAGAGTGGGGTGACAAAAATAGAGTTTGGGGCAATGTTTTTTGAAACTAGGGGGATTATTTAGTATGCCACAAACACACATGCTATGATTCAGGTTCACTAAGTGAAGTCCCCATGGTACCAAGGTGGGAGATAATTTTTGTGGCACCCAAGTAGCAAATGCATTTTTTCTTTCTAGGGCCTGAGGTATTGATAATTTTGGCAGAAAAAGGGAGGCTGACCTAGGGGATTCCTTCACAACAATAATCTTGGGAGGACACAAGGCTAAATAAAACCTATACAGTTTGTAAATCAAGCCATGATGTAAAGTAATAGGTTTTTTTTTCCCTTGGTTTATAACATCATCTACAACATCTCTAACTGAACTTTTCAAGGAATTAAGCAGGAAAAATAGAAAGGATGTAGACTATGATTACAAAAATGATTTAATAGGAGCCTGTGATAGAAATAATATACCTTAAATTTCACCTTTAGAGTGAATAACTT
The DNA here is from genome assembly GCA_018584345.1 of Thuja plicata. Taxonomy (NCBI): domain Eukaryota; kingdom Viridiplantae; phylum Streptophyta; class Pinopsida; order Cupressales; family Cupressaceae; genus Thuja; species Thuja plicata. The sequence continues at coordinate 277,085 of MU226073.1, forward strand.
CATCATCACGCATAATTGGTTCCATGGAGGCAACAACTCTTCTCTATCAAAACTACCATGTAATTTGATAGGATTGCATTTCTCCTAAAAGAATTGGTTGAGACTTTTGTTATCCACCACTCTACTTGTTTTCTTCCATTTTCATCCTTTTTTTGACAGTCCTATAGCTTTAGCAATAACATCCTCACTGACTTCAAAGGAAACACTACCCATAGTGACCATTCTCTCTTTCTGTGAAGTTGCAAACTACATGGAAAGGCTCTCATCATACATATTTATGCGCTCAATGAACTCCAAAATTCTCCCTTCTGAGAAAATATGCCACACAGTGATATCATCTTTGAACTCCTTGTGTGCTTCTCTCTGACTATAATTCCAAAGAGTCCTACCTTGTTTTATGCTTTATCATTTTCTATGCAGTTAACAAAAACTAGACTAAAAAGACACAAGTTAAAATGGGAATGAGGGATATGCATTCCAACAATTACATAGTTATGTCTTAGCATCCTCACTAAATTCCACTCTTACGAAAATTTTTGTTGAACCATGTCTAGTGTGGAGAGGGGGGTGAATAAGCACCCTTAAAATCTTAACAACATTATCCTAGATCTAAAATAACTTAATTAATGATCAACAAAAGATAAAGTAAAGACTCCAGATACACATGAACACATACAATCACCAAATTTACATGGAAAACATAAGATGGGAAAAACCACAGTGAGAAATGTACTCGCTGTCATGCCCCGCAAGGGAACCGGGGAAGAGAACAAAGATTCTCTTTATAAAAGAAAACCTAAGTAATGATATATGAAAAATGTTGAATTTTTTTTTTAAGAATTACATAAACAAAAAATAGTTTAACTTAGATTCCTCCAAGGTTCCCTTCTTAATAAACACACAATTTATTTAAGTCCATTTAGTGTACTGGCAACTTGATTTACTTCTTAAGCAAACTACATCTCAACATTTGTAGATTCTTTATAAATTAATACAAAGTACTTTCATTTCAATTTGCCATTTAAATCCATTTTTATTCCTAAGTATCCTTTATGAATGATATAACTTTTAAAGCAAATATAATCATCTAAATCATTTGGTACATTACAAATATTACATATGTTTTTCAATAGGTTTTCGCTTAATCAACAATAATGAGAAACATACTACTTTACTTGGAATGTTACAAAATCCTTTTCTTTTCCAACATCAAATACATAAAGTTCATGCTTTCCCTTTTCTTTTTCCCTAAGTCTACCCATTCCAAATACATCATTTTGAATTACATTTATGATTACATTACATTTATCTCCTCTTGGGAGGTAACAATAATTTTACATCATGAAAGATAAAGTCTTCATTCTTCAAAATTGGAACATTAAGCAAGCATGAATCCTCAAGCACCGCATCCGCAAAAGATACCTCGATAAAAAGATTTACCACCCAACCATGTGGATACCAAAAGGCCCACTACCCCGTGCTAGGAGATAAACACCAAGGTCCACAAAGAAGGGATAGCTAGGCCATACCTAGGGTTGGGTAACCTTTCCCAAATAACAAATGAAAGAAGATCAAAGTATAAAATCTTTTCCCAAAGTTTCTAAGGCTTGGTAGAAACTCTAAGCAACAACCTAAGTGAGTGTCATCGCATAGCCCTCACCCCTTGGGTTGTCCTGGTACTAGCCACTCCGGGCCCTGGCCCTAAAGTAGGCACATGCAAAATCAAATGTCTTTCGTATAGACAAGTGCCATTCGATCGTACCTACGCATAGGTACCTTCTCCCACTCCCATCCATAGCCTTTAATAGCGCTAATGGCATGGGCGAGGCATACATTAATATTTTTAGTGTTTGAACCCATTCCCATAAGTTTAATTAAATTTTCACTTGTTAAATAACTCTTCAGTCGGTTATCCTGGTTCTAGCCACTTAGGGCCCCGACCCCGCACTGAGAGCCACTCACTTAGTGTTCTTAGGTTTTCTACCCTTAACCCACACATCACAAATACATCATACATGTATTAAAAATACATCATAAACACATTTGAGATCTGCATCAAAGTAGAAAATAATAAGGTAGTTTAGGGATGTTTAGGAAAATTAGGAACATTTAGGGAGGCCTAGAATGGTCCTGATCCTCCTAGACAATCCTAAACCCTAATCTTGCTTCCTACACACATCCTAACCCTATTAAAGGATCTAAATGCACCATATAACCTCCATCAAACACATAAGGAACATATTTAAAGTTACACAAATTTCACATGCCAAAACACAATGCTCTGTAAAATCTCACGTGCCTGAATTTTAACTAAGTTTGATTTTTTTGAAAAATCTAAAATCTTGAAGTTGCATCTTAACTCCTAGGAAGCTAAAACCTATTTCAATCATCCTGAAAGGTACTTAATTTCTTTATACAAGTATAACTTAATTTCTTTATACAAGTATAACCTAATTTCTTTATACAAGTATAACTTATACTTAAATATTATACTTGTATAAATAATCTAAATGTTATACTATGTTATACTTGTACAAATATTTCTTCTCTCTGCCTAACCCTAACCCGCGCGCATTCTTTTATGACTGAGAATTAAATTCATGTTACAGTTGTATAATCGGATGGCATAATACAATAATAGAGTAATAGCTGACAGAATAGCAACATATATTTCTATACACGACTGACAGACTACAATGATATAGCAACAACTGACAGACTACAATGATAAAGCAACGAATGAAAGAATTAAAATGATATAGCAATGGATGACAGAATTACAAATTACAGGTTACAAATGACAGATTACAAATTACAGATTAGAAATGACAGATTACAAACCCTAATCCAAACACGAGAGATCAAAATCTGATTATAAAGGTAGATGAAATGAAAATGCTATGGATTTTCCAGACTCTTACAAATGCAAGTAGTATTCATATTCATAATGCGTAGGAAGTAATCCGTATTTGATATATATGATCATATTCTCTTTTCCAACAATAAAGACACAATGATATATGAAACATAAACGTTCTAAAGCCTATATAAGCAACAAGAATATAGAGAAACATCCAATGATACTTTCATCATTTCATAATATGAAGGAGAGTTAACTCTCAGGATGAATTCCAACCTATAGTCCTACGTGGATTCGGTTGATGAAGAAGAATCCAATCCTCTCAAACTTTTCCTGCACTCCTTCAATCCTTCTGGATGCAATCTCTAGCCTCTACCCGTAACCACCAAATGCCAAACTCAGAGAATATTGAATTCTCTCCTCACAAATATAATTTTCCTACAAGCATAATACTAATCTTGTTATCATTTCTTTCCGAATCAACTCCTATCCAACACCCTTTCACACAGTAAATCTTTCTTGTATATAGATTGGAGGAGGTGGTTGCACGGGTAATCCAACCGATGCAACCATCCCAACTATCCATTAGTTAATAGTTAGGCTTAAAAAATATCATTAAAGCCTTTCCTGGAAGAGATATAATTATATTTACCTATTACCATAATCTGATTTATATTTCTTTTATTTAAGGATGGTAATAGTAATTATTATTTACAACACATTTACCATATCGTTAACTTATTTGATTGTTTATTAATATAATGCAATAATTACTTACTCACCAATAATTATATAAATATATGTATGCATATGCATATGTGTGCACCCATATGCCTATGTGTACATATATTATTATTATT
>MU226073.1:280999-292936 GCA_018584345.1 Thuja plicata
CTACTAATAAAGATAAATTACTAAATCATACAATAATTCACATCAATAATCTACTAACAAAATTGAACATACCATGAAGACAATTAGAGCTACCATACTCAAAACCTCATCCTCAAAGAATGCAAAATACAAGAAACCAACTACAAGATCCACAAAACCAACAAACTGAGAGGACACAGAAATACAACATCCACACAAGGGACTAACTATGGAACTCCCCACCTAAAGGAAAAAAGGATCAGAGGTAGAGTTCCTTCCTGTGGAACCTGGTGATATCTCTGTAACAAAAACAACGATCGAGGATTTTGAGGGATCACTTAGACTTGTGAAGCCAGGTGGAGACGATACCTGGTACCTGCACTCCTGCATCACCAAGAAGAGATACATGGATATACATAAAAATTAGATATATGTAAGCAGATGACCAGGATCGATACATCGTGTGGACCTCACTAAGTGAGTAACTACGACTTCGTCCTGAGTCATGAAAACACATCAGACACATATTCATGAGACATAAAACGTCATGGTAATGATTAGATTCAAATCCTTGGGTTAGATCCATAAAACATATAAAAATAGATGGTTTTATAATCTTATAAACATATAAATGATGACCATAAATGAGCATATCAATCATCTAATAAACATATCATCATCCACAAAACATAAATGTAAATGTATAGTTCTAACCATCATAATAGAATGTCCAAATCAGAAAGTCCATGTATCACCATAGGAGAGGGTATTACACTCTCTATATCAAAACTAATTAGAATGTTTTAGGCCAGAAGCCAAGGAACCGACTGTCCCTACCAATTTAGGCACACTACTAAGGATTATACTGATCCTTAATGAACAAAATAGAAACTCATTGAGTGAACAAAAAATTCAAATCAACAATAATAATCTTCTAGTATGATTCTTTAATCTAGTTCTTGATTCTATTTGATTTGCACAATTTTTCCTTCATACATGAACCACACAAACTTCACATTTATCCTCACATACACTCATTCCAATCTCAATATTTTCCATAAAAATATATAGTGATTTGTCAATCGGAAACACCAACAAGGCTAGCCATAAAAAATAAGCAATATTAATACAAGGTCACCTTGAATAAAAATACTCAATGTGATCCACTCCAGGAAGTAGAGAGGAGCCAAATAATTCCCAAAATATATTTTTAAAATAATATAATTAATCCATAAGCATCAAAACTACTCCAAAAGATAGACCCAAAGGTAATGTGTGAAAAAGCATTAAAAATAGGTTACTAGATGACCCCAAATATTCTCAAGTGCATGAAATATCATCTGAAGAATGAGACTGTTGACAGGGGAGTTTGTTGTTAATGTTGCAGTAGTGATGTTGGAGAGAACATGATTTTGTTGTGTTGCAAATTTTTTTGGTTGATGTTGTTGTGTTGCAAATTTTTTTGGTTGATGTTGTTGATAATGTTGCAGAGATGTTAATGTATCAGTATGGTTGTCAATAATGACACCATACTACTTTGGTGGTTGGTATTGTTCTTAGTATTCATGTTATGTTGTTTTAGTTTTGATGTTTTGTTTGTCCGGAGGCCAGTGCTCCATAAAATGTGTTTTGGTGGTGTATTCTATGATGTTCGTGTTTGATTGTGGTCCAGAATTATTTGTAGTTTCATATATGCTTTTTGGCACTATAGTTTTGTTGTTTTCCTATTTTAGATCGTGTTAATGTGGTCTAGATGCATAATTTCTAATGTGATATTTCTTATTGGGATCCAGTTATTATGGCATTTGGGTAATGTGTTCTTTGGTCAAGGCAGTGTGTTTGGTGTGGTCCATTTTTTATTCCTCCCCACCATGGGAATGTTTAGTTTGGACCTATTTTAAATTATGTTCTTGATGGCTGACTCGGTGATTTCATATTTGTAAAATTAATATAAATAAGAGGATGTTCATGATGGATCAGTAAGGGTGTTGGTTGAGAATAATATTTGTCAGGTACAGTGTGAAGATTTGGCGAAAGTGTGAAGTCAGGTTGTGAGCAGAGCATGTGTGTCAGTTGTTAGACACCAGAGGTAGTGAATCAAGGGTTTCTTCTGATAATTGTACTATAGTGGTGTTTTTCCTTTTTATCTCTTCTTTCTCAAAGTGAGCCCTTCCAGGCAGTGAGCCCACCCATAATGAGCATTTTGGTAGTGAGACACCCTTTGTAAAAATCACCTTAATCGGTCCTTTTATTCTTGAGAATTAGCTTCTATGTGATTTTTCCCATATTGGGTTTTCCACATAAAAATCTAGAATTCATTGTGTTTGATTCATGTGTGTGCTCTTTCATGTTTATATCTGATTTGATTAAGTGGACAAAGTATTAATCTATTGATTATGGATAGGGGAAAGTGAATTTTTTTTTATTTGACAACTGATTCATGCCCCTCTTAGTTGTCAGGGAAATTCAACAATTGGTATTAGAGCTTTGGTTCCCAAATAGTGAGTCCAACTGTAGACACCTAAATCTAATTACATAATTAAGTAATCTTAATTAATTCTCTCCTAAGGCATTTCTAATTAAATATCTTATATTTATTTATTCCATGTCATCCCCGTAGTTAATTAATTCGATTAATTAACTAGAGTCCAATTAATTATCTAAGTGAAAACTCGTAGTGTGACGATTAATTAAATCCCCCTTCCTATATTAATTTAAATAAATAGACTTATCTATTTAAATTAATTCACTTTATCCTATTATCCCACTTATGATTAAAATAATCATATTTAACATATTTGAGCACATGGCTCTTAACTTTAACCCTTGCCTAACCTTGCATCCTAACCTACCCCAACCACTTGATCCATGATCCTAACTCAAGCCTGAAGACATTATATTTTTCCATTAGTATATGCAAGGAAAAATATGATCTACACCATCGGTTTACACTACACCGATAGACAGGGCACAACACTACCCGACGCCAAGGTTACCGATATTGCCAGGTACAAAGCATCCCGAAAAACACTATTCAATGTTACCCGATGACAAAAAGGACAAGAGAACCTGATGAGTAACCAACAACGAAACCCGAAAAAACAATGAAAGAGTGGAACCTAAAAGATGAAGGGAACCCAACAATTAGTTCAATTAAGGAACGCCGACAAACTTTCAGTTCATACCGACGATTAAGAACCGACAGTCAGTTACATCCCGCAAAAAGAGGATCTAACTTTCCATGTCAGATAAATCATTGAAGTTTTATATTTAGCTTCTTGATTTGTTTTAAATCCATTATGTGCGGAGAGAGCAATGTAAATTTTTTTTTTTTATCAGTATCACTATTTTAAAACATGCAAACTAAAGGATCAAGGTCAAGTTGTATACCTTGGATCAAGAGTTAACATTATAATGTGTGATTCTAAAATAGGTCAAATAATTGTATAAATAGATGCTCAATCAATTGTGAACATGTTGTTCGATGATGATTGTAGCCACTAAGAGAATCTAAGAATCAGATGAGAGAATTCAGGCAACAACATAGACAAAGATCAAATCAGTTGTCAAGAATAGAACACAGGCTACCGACGAGCAGGAAAAGGCATTAATCAATCACTATAGGTGATATTCATATTCTAAGAGATTTATTGGATTTGTAATCAGAAATTATAGATTGCATACAATCAGGTCAAACATATTGTACACATTCTAACAAGTGGGGTACACTTAAGAAATCCTTTCAAGGAAGGTGGAATTAACAGTCCTATTGTAAATCTCTTAACCAAGTGCACACTTCATTAGTGTTGTTAAAAGCTCTTAATAGAGTAGATCCTAACAGGTCCCTATATTAATACTCCTAACAGGGTAGATCATCAGAAGTGATCAATTATAAGCCTTTACTGGCTCCCTTCCATTTTGCAGATAGTGAAGTTTTGTGGGTGCCATCCCCACCACAGTTTCTACTTCCTAACAAGAGTTTTTTGCGATATCATATCTTGTGTTATGTGTCTATTATTTTCATGAATGTTTCTATGAATGTTGCATATAATTAAATTTATGAATTAATACTACATACATAAGAAAGAACATCAGATATGGTCAGTAATACAATAAAGATTGTTTACTAATGATGAAAGATGAAAAGTGTTAAAAGTTTTAGAGGTACTGATTCACCCCTCCCCTCTCAGTACTACTTCCCATTAATCCCAAAAATTGGTATCAGAGCTAAGTCTCTTCTTGGAAATCTTAAAGGCTTAAGAGAAAAGATCATACAATGGAGAAGTACAAACTTGATCAAAATATTGAAAACAAAAATCTTGAAATACAGATGTTCTATGAACAGTATAAAGAAGCTAGAATCAGTATGAGATAGTTGCTAGATGAAAGAAAGAATATGGATTCTTGCTATAATAAAACAAATTATCTTGAGGAAGAGATTCTAGATTTATTTGAGTCTTTTGGATCAAATACATTTAAGGCATCATATACATCAGAAGAAAGCATCAAAATCCTAACTGAGATCAATCTACATTTGGCTGGCTAAGTCAAATGTCTGCAAATCGGCCAAGAGACACAGATGGTAAGAATGATTGATGTCATGAACAATGCAAGGAAAGCTGAACAAGAAAGAACTATAGCTATTGATGATAGAAGAAAGATCACAGACAAGCTACAAGAAAAAGATTCTAAGATACAAAGACTTACAGAGCATCACCATGAGGTAACCAATCAAATTATTCTTATGAGTCAAGAAGCAAACAAAATGAATGTGGAACTCATTGAAAGAATACATATTATCGGTGAACTAAGAGAAGAGAATGAAAAACTAAAGCATGAGTCTAGAATTCTACAACAACATAATGATATGATTAAGAGAGTTGAAGAGAGTACAAAAAGGATGGATGAATTCTTGAATGCACAAAGAAGACCCAACATCAACACTAGACTAGGGTACACGGAGCATAGAGAGTCATCAAATGAAGCTGATCCAAAAGATCCCTACACCAATCCTAGACCAAGAAAGCTGACATGCAATCACTGTGGAAAGCAAGGCCACACCTCAAATGTCTATAGGAGCAAAGAAAAAGGTATTCCTAAATCCATATTTACATTCATTGGACATTGTTATAGTTACAACAAGAACAGACATAAAGCACATGAATGTAAATCAAAGGTGGAAAAACCAAAGAAGGAAACCTATATGGACAAGTATTGTCCCACCTACAAAATGCATGGGTGCACATCTCTAGAATGCAGGAAAAAGAAAATTGAAGCATGGAAACCCAAAAATGAAGAAAATGGATATAAACCGAGAAGGGTCGGCAATTCATATGTTTGGGACTACAATACATGGATAAACTGCACATCATATGGTAGATATGGTCACATAGCTGCAAATTGCATGAGACTATGGACCAAAAAGTCTAGAGGCTGGACCAACCTAGGAATGGTATGTTTGCACTGTCATAATGTTGGACATCTAAAGAAGGACTGCATAGACCGAATAACAGAAACCACCACCTTTGCAAATGGTAACACCATTGAAGACATTGAGAAAATGAGAAAGCAAATGTGAGGAAAGCTTCAACCACTGAGGAAACTGGACCAAGAAATGCAGTAGGTGACACCTCATCCCATGGATCTAGTGACATCACCACCCCCACCTAAAGATGAACAAGTAAGTATGGAACTGCAGTACACCAAGTCATATTTTACATCAGTTCCATTATACAAATTGACAGATAGTCAAAATCTGCATGAATAAAGATGCGTATTATGTTACTTGTTACAATTCTAAGAAATCAATCCCGCCAGTAAACACATACCGAAAATCATCGGTGAATATAAAGGATGAGCTGTTTACACTTACCGAGAATTGTCAGTCAACACATAAAATGGCTAAGTTGCTAATGCAACCCGACACCCGTCGGTAAGGAAGAAAAGTTATAAAGTTTTCGTGACACAACACTGATATCCGTCGGTAAAAGGAACAAACTTAACAGCCATCCCAAGCATCCTGTCAACACCAAGAATGTTATGTGAGAGTCTTACCGACAAACTCCATCTTCATGACCCGATGAGTTGTTGAGCATTTATGACAGACTTAGGGAAAAAGTCTATAAATACTCGACGGGAGCACTTCATTTTTCACACGCGATTTGAGAAGAAAGAGTACAAAAAAAACATAGCAAAAAGAGATTAGATAGCAGAGTGATCTCAACTCGATCCAACTCACTCCACATAGATTACTCACCAACCACACAGATTGAAGTAAGTACTGGAAATACCGAAGAACTCTGTTATCATTTACAGAAAAGCCCTAAATTTGAAATATGATGGCAACCACTTCAAGAATCGTAAAGATTAAGAATGACAAGAAGAATGTCATTAAGATGATAAAGAACATCACTTGTGTAAAACCTAAGTACAAGATATGCCCAGAGATCACATCACAACCCGATGATTCTAGCGCATTTTCAAAAATTTCACCTAGGGTTTTTATAATAGAGGAAGTAAGGTCCTACATTCACTAAAAGATTGCTAAAATAGGTGATCTGGAGATAGACCAAGATTACAAGAAGCTGTGTGATGCAAAAGGAAACCTGAAAGAAGAACACAAGCATCTGCAAGTAAAGGGGATAACAAATTCCCTATATTTCCCGAGGGTTTTCAAAACTGACTGGATTAGGTTAGTTTTGAATAGAATGCATGATAAGAAGTTATGGTTAGATGAACCTAAGAAGATCACTAAGGATGTGTTACATGTTGTAACTGGTTACCCAATAACTGACAAACCTAAGGCACACAAGCATCCCTCAAGGCCAGAAGTTGAAAAACTCACAAATGTTGTGTGGGATAATAGAGGTCTTAAGGTTAACACCATCACTGACGAGGATCTGAGGTTTGGTGCATGTGTAATTGGTTATAAGATCTTCCAAGCAAGCAGGTTGAACAACATTGCATCAATAGCAGTAAGCACAAATTACAAAAATGTCACAAAAGGAATACAAATGGATCTATGTGAGATCTTGCTGAAGCAACTTGATGAGAACATGACAACAATCAGGTCAGCAAAGAATAACACATGTAAGTTTGGTTCACTCATCATGTGTATATTCTTTTACTTTCAAGAATAATTTCCTTCAGTAGGAAAAGTAAAATGGGATACTACAAAACTAGTCACATTGCAAATTAGTGAACTTATCAAGTCACTAGGAGATAACTTTGATTCAGTCATGACTGAATACTTCCTTGACTTAAAGCTAAAAATGATGGAAAGAGTGAGGATCCCTGGACAGTTGATTGAACTACATAGGGATGAAATATGTTTTATGGTAGATACAAATTTCACTCATATTAAACCAGTTGTACCAAGGACAACCTGGTTAGCACCTCTTGACTATGAGATTAACATAGATCAAGCAACCAATGCAATTGATGCATTGATAAATGAGCCACTTGACTTAGACAAAGTCATGGATGATCTTGACATTCAAGACATCACTTATTATGATTCAGATAAAGATCCCCAGAAAGAGGATGATGTAATCTTTATATCTCTTAAGGATCAAAACAAGCAACAACAAATGGAGACCCAAGAAAACAAGGACATGGATGTTGCTGATGAAATATGGTCGGAAGCTTCAATTATTGACATCACAGGATTGGACCCTGTCGATTAATTACAAAAAGATGAAAATGTCACTACTCAACAGGATCAAACCAATGAGCAGGACACACTTCTAGATACAAAACAAGTGAGCATGTAGAATAACATGCTAGTATTGATGAAGGCAATAAATATGCTAGAAGGAAATGAAGAGTCAAATTCAGAAAATTCAAGCATACCCGAGGAAAAGGGTGATGCGGAGACAAAGGACACCTCAGATAAAACAAAAGATACAATTGTAGAGAAAGCTGTGACCAATGATCAGAAAGACAAGTCTAATGATCTGAATAAGGAAGAAGATAAACAAGTGGAAGAGGACAAGAAGAAGGGAAAGGGTGAAGAGGCAAACATAGATGACCAGGAGAAGAAAATAAAAGAGAAATATGCAAAAACACCCAAGGTTGATGGAGAGATGTCTTCACCAAACTGACAGGTGAACCCCAAGCAGAAAACACAAGAATCTTCTTCAACAAAACCTTCACCAAGCACTTCAGAAAAGACAAATGAAATAGCAATGGTAGTTCATACATCCGCTTCTACACAAATCTCAAAGAAGAAGAAGATCAAGAATAAGAATTTAGTGACTCTAGATGAAATTATTGAGATTCCAGTTTGTGATCCCAGGACATTGGATCCAACTAAATTGAAAAATTATACAAGACTTTGAGAAAGGAAAGCCATGCAGGAAAAGTTGAGAAAAGACACCAAGGAAGCTTAGGTACTTGAAATTTCACAAGGAATACTTCAACACATTTTACTTGACATAGATGTTGATCAAACAACCCCCATGCTTGATCAATTAGTGGTTCTCACTGATGTAATCACATCTCAGAACATAGATGCTGAGAAGGCTATGGAAGAAAGATTTGAACAAAAATATGATTTCAAGTTAGCTAAAAAGATAAGCCAAGAAGTGGCACTTCAAAGGTAAACCTTTCTGAACTAGTAAGCATAGTAGACCCAATTATCACAGAAGCTATAACCTTGATACAAAAAGTATCCATGTTAGATCAACTCATGAAGGAGTATACCAACAAGATAGCACAGATAGATGTTGATCTTCAAACAAGTGCACAAAGTCTCATGAACAATGAAGAGGTAATCAAATTGCACAATGAGAAGCTCAAGCAAGCTCGACAGTTGAGACAAGACATTCAAATTGAAGAAACAAAGTTCAGAGATGAGGTAAATGAGCTTCAATCTCAACTCTTACTGACACTCTCATTACTAAAAAGTCATATGACAGAGGCAAGAGCACTGATTGCTACCCCAAAAATGTCTGTCCTAGACAACATTTATGATATGCATGCACGGATCGAGCTAGAACACATGGCACTAGAACTCCTCAAAGAAAAATGGGAGAAAATGCTCGAAGATATCAAGAACACCCACTCCCACATTCTTGACACATTGTAAGTTACACATTTTTGTCACATTTTTAACAACTTATAAGTTGTACATTTTTTTCATGAGTATCAAATAAAGGGGGAAATGATATGTACAGTCAATCAGTAAAAAGGGGAAATGAAAGGAAGAAATAATTTGTATAGTCAGTCATTTGAAAGAGAAAAGAATAGGGAATGTATAGTATAGAGGCAAGTATACATGTACATATATACTTATACTATACTGATGCATACAGTTAGGGGGAGTCATATAATGACAAGGATATATACATGGTGTACATACTAAACACTTTAGTATTATGCACATATCAATTTTTGATACTAATGCCAAAGGGGGATATTGAAGACATTATATTTTTCCATTAGTATATGCAAGGAAAAACATGATCTACACCATTAGTTTACACTACACCGACAGATAGGGCACAAAACTACCCAATGCCAAGATTACCGATACTGCCAAGTACAAAGCATCCTAACAAACACTATTCAGTGTTACCCGATGACAAAAAGGACAAGGGTGTTAGAGTAGTCGAGTATTGCTAATAATTAAATCAGTTAATTATTAGTTATCTACTCCTAGCTTAAGTTAAACTTAGGAAGTTTCTATTTCCTAGTTGTTTCCCTTTTAGGGTTTTGGTATTCCTTTATAAGGAATCACCTCTTTGTATTTCATACAAAGTTTTGTATTCAATATTGTTGTTAATAGAAATTATTCTTTTCAACATGGATATCTCTTCTCTCTCATTTTGGCCGCCATAGCTGAATCCTTCTATCTTCTGTCTTTTGCTTCTGTTTATGTAATAGCTATGCATGCAGGTGTTCTTGGGAAGATTGCAGTTTAGCAATCTTAACATGGTATCAGAGCCATCTTGCTGCCGGCTGTTCGAGTTTCGTTGAAGCATTCGAGGGTTTGAAGGTTTCATAGCTTCTTCTGGCTTCTTTTAGTGGTTTTGGGGGGTCTCTATTTTTGGAGACATTTTGGGCCCAAACGGACACTTCCATTGCATCCGGAAGGCCCAAAAACCCCAGAATCTATATAAGGCACATCCGATTTGGACATCGGGGCCTCTGGGAAAAATATTTTCGGCCTCCCAGGGCCGTACGGGCACAGAAATCGAGAAAAAAATTTAAAAATGGCATGTTTTTTAATGTTTTTAAGGTTTTCATTACACGCACAGTGCAGTTTAAATGGCGCCACCGCCGAGCCCCCACCGCGCCACCGGCGCTCGGCCCCGGCCGGCAGCGCCCCTGTGTTTGTTTCGGCCCGCGCCGCCTCCTGTCTGCGGGCTCCGCCGCTCCGGGCGCCCTCCGCCCCCGCGCCGCTTTTCTCCCCGGTGCCCTCCTCGTAGCGGCCCCCGCCGCCACTTCACAGCGGCCCCGCCGCCGTTTCCTGTTGCTCCGGCCGCCGCCGCCGCCGCCCGGCCCTCCGCCGGTCCCAGCCTCAGCTCCGCTCCGCCAGCGGCGAACATTTGTCAGCCCCCGTGGGCCAATTTTTTATGCGCCTGGTCATATGGGAGTCCGGGGGCTCTGCCCCGCCCCCTGAGCGTGCATGCGCCCAGGGGCCGGACCTTTTTTGGCCCCAGGGGCTTATCTATGGCCCTTTTTTGGCTTTTTGGGGGTACTGGGCCTTTTTCGCTCTACAGGGAGCATACGGGGGTATTTTTTTGACTTCCATATACCGTCGGAAATCTCTTTCCAAGAAATTTCTGATGGTGGGGGTTAGAGGTTTTGGTTCCACCGTTTTGACAGCAATTTTTGCTGTTGAAGTCCGATGTCTTGTTTTGCCTTCTGAGAGTCATATCTGGCTCATCCGGACTCCTTTTTCGGCAAATAAGATATCGTCAGAAAGCTGATTCAGTGTACTATTTAGTGGCAGAGGTACTTCTTCTAGATTCTACTCCGGGTTTTCACTCCTTTGAGTTTTGCATTTTATGCACTCTGGTGGTGTGCTTGGTTCTACAGGTCCGGGGATCTCTTCTTCTGGTTTCATAGTTCACTCCTCTTTCTGGCTTCTGAGCTTGCATGTCTTTCTATTGCTTCATTGTTCTATAAACGCACTGAGATAAAGTGCCTTCTTCTGCATTTCTTAGATCTTGTACACCTGGTTCGGTTTTTGTACCTGCACTGTGTTATAAAGTGCCATGGGGGGATTACGATGCATTTGCCACTTTAGGCGCATCCACTTTTGTCAAGTGAGCATACCTTCCATGACATTAGCCCATGTAGTCTGTGTCTGTGACACCGCCCTTTATCCTGTGTGGGTGCTTCTGTTGCACTGTTGGTGTTCCTGATTCTTCTTCTGCAGCTGTTTCTGGTACTGCATTTCAGTGTTCCTGTCACCTCTCCCAGTTCAGCATTATGGGGGGGTTCACCTGTTGGTTCTATTGCTTCCCAGTTTGATTGATCAGCTCTTCAGACACTTGTCTTCTCTACCTGATCATGCACTTCAGTGGCGGTTCCAGCAGTATCTTCTGACAGAGTTTTCAGACATGCTTCGGAGGAGCTTCTTGCTCTTTTCTTGTTCCTTTCTCTGGGACATCTTTTCGCTTTATGTTATGGGTACCTGATCAGGCCTAGTTGCCAGGACCCATCTTTCCTGCTTTCTGCAGTAGTTTAGCTTTTTTTGCTTCTTCCTAAGTTACACTTAAGGGGGGGTGTTATTGTAGTCGAGTATTGCTAATAATTAAATCAGTTAATTATTAATTATCTACTCTTAGCTTAAGTTAAACTTAGGAAGTTTCTATTTCCTAGTTGTTTCCCTTTTAGGGTTTCGGTATTCCTTTATAAGGAATCACCTCTTTGTATTTCATACAGAGTTTTGTATTCAATATTGTTGTTAATAGAAATTATTCTTTTCAACATGGATATCTCTTCTCT
>MU226073.1:292986-337655 GCA_018584345.1 Thuja plicata
TATCTCTTCTCTCTCATTTTGGCCGCCATAGCTGAATCCTTCTATCTTCTGTCTTTTGCTTCTGTTTATGTAATAGCTATGCATGCAGGTGTTCTTGGGAAGATTGCAGTTTAGCAATCTTAACAAAGGGAACCCGATGAGTAACCAAAAGTGTAACCCAATGAAACAATCAAAGAGTGGAACCTGACAGATGAAGGGAACCCAACAATCAGTTCAATAAAGGAACACTAACAAACTTTTAGTTCACACTGACTATCAAGAACCAACAATCAGTTACATCCCACAAAAAGTGGATCTGACTTTCCACGTCAGATAAATCACTGCAGTTTTATATTTAGCTTCTTGATTTGTTTTAAATCCATTATGTGCGAAGAAAGAAATGTAAATATTATTGTTTTTATCAGTATAACTATTTTAAAACATGCAAACTAAAGGATCAAGGTCAAGTTGTATACATTGGATCAAGAGTTAACATTGTAATGCACGATTCTAAAATAGGTCAAATACTTGTATAAATAGATGCTCAATCAATTGTGAACATTTTGTTCAATGATGATTGTAGCCACTGGGAGCATCTAAGGATCAAATGAGAGAATTCATGCAACAACACAGAAAAAGATCAAATCAGTTGTCAAGAACAAAACACAGGCTACCAATGAGCAGGAAAAGGTATTAATCAATTACTATAGGTGATATTCATATTCTAAGAGCTTTATTGGATCTATAATCAACAATTATATATTGCATACAGTCAGGTCAAATATATTCTACACATTCTAACAAGTGGGGTACACTTAAGAAATCCTTTCAAGGAAGGTGGACTTAACAGTCCTATTGTAAATCTCTTAATTGAGTGCACACTTCATTAGTGTTGTTAAAAGATCTTAACAGAGTAGATCCTATCAGGTCTCTACATTAATGCTTCTAACAAGGTAGATCATCAAAAGTGATCAATTGTAAGCCTTTACCGGCTCCCTTCCATTCTGCAGATAGTGAAGTTTTGTGGGTTCCATCCCCACCGCAGTTTTTACTTCCTAACAAAAATTTTCTGTGATAGCATATCTTGTGTTATGTGTCTATTAATTTCATGAATGTTTCTATGAATTTTTCATATAATTAAGTTTATGAATTAATACAAAATACATAAGAAAGAACATCAGATATGGTCAGTAATACAATAAAGATTGTTTACTAATGATGAAAGGTGAAAAGTGTTAAAATTTTTAGAGGTACTGATTCACCCCTCCCCTCTTAGTACTACTTCCCATTAATCCCAATAATTCCAACCCATTCACACATACTAACCTCTCTTAATTAGTTAATTAACCTTGATTAACTAATTATCTCCTCCACTCATTCTCTCTCCTCCCATCACATCCTCCTAATCCTCCCACTTGCCTACTAATCATCCTTGATCCAAGCCTAATCACCCCCTAAACATTTGCACAATCATAATCCAAGGATTAAGAAATCCTAAGCTACCCCCAAAGTCAACCCAAGTCACATCCTCTCCAATCCACAACCATATGCATTTAATTCTTCCTTAAATGCTCTTACATTCCTCTTACACAGTCTATCCATCTCTTACATTCTTGTCCCCTCTCACATCTCCCAAAATGGTCACATTCCCCTAATCTTCCAAACCTCTTTCCTTGTGACACTTGTCACAATGAGAAGCATTTGAGAAATAAAATATATCTTCTCTCTCTTAGATGCATCTCCACCCTTCCTCAAGTTTGCATCTTGACCCTCCATTCAACCCTCCTCTTGCCTATAAATTGAAACCTTCACTCCTTCATTTTCATCCACCATTTCAAAGCAAAGTTATCATACCCATTTGAGATTCAAAAGCAAGACTCATAACATCCTAATGCTAAAACATCCTAGAACCCAATACTCATATACCATTGAAGCTTGAGCACACATGAGCACACATCCAAACCATCTTGGACAACTTCTATTTAACAAAGGAGGCTCTTTCTTGAGTGTATACAAGGTTTGCATTATCTTGATGTTTTGTATTTGCTTCTTTTCAGTATAATCATATATGGTGTTTTGATAGTGTGGTTGAACATTTATACTTGTTTAAGCATTCCTTTTTACTATTAATTTTTATTGCATACATTTTTTCACGCCTGGTGGGATCCACTTCACGAGTCATTTTGTTCATTTCCATCTTATTTCTTTGCAAAATACTAACTAAAAAACTAACATTTTTATTATTTGAGTGCCTTTGTGCAAGGATTTGTGTTATTTGCAAGTCAAAACAGGGAAGAACAAGTGGTTGCGTTCTCAATGAAACTTGCATTTTTCATGCAGCAATAAATTTTAAAACTCGGCGGGATCGTGGGCTCATAGGACGGTAACACGGTTAACATTGGCAGGATCGCAATCCCACAGACTGGTCTCATGTGCCTGACAAAGACCTAGTTTTCTCTATCTTCTGTCTTGTTCTTCTTTCACTAGTCGATGGGAATGCAGTTTGACTACGTGGGAACACAGTCTGACATGTGTATGTCATAAGACCTTAGACCTATACGGAACACCATCTGACATTTGTTTTCTCTATCTTCTATCTTTTTCTTCTTTCACCAGTTGATGGGATTGTAGGTACGAATGGTAGGATCAATGTCTGATTTTGTAAAAAATAGAATTAATCTATTGTGATTAGGTGCTATAAAATGTCCTCACACTTAGTTTTGGTGCACTAAAACAAACAAAAGTAAAAGAACACTCAAATCAAAACACTTCAATTTGGGTTTTAAAAATAAATCGCAATTCTTGAATGCTTAAGGGCCAAATGAACAATACAATGACAAAAAAACACTTCAATTTGGGCTTGAAATAAACTCATACAATCTTGAATGCTAAGGAAGTAAAACACATATTGTTCTTTTTTACAAACCTTCCTCTTCAAAGCATTATCATTTACTTTCCAAAAAAATAAAAAGAACCTTGCATGGTAATCATGAGTGTTTGACGTCATAGATAGGAACCACTTAGATAATTAATTGTTAATTTGGAAAGAATGGATTCTTGGTGTGTTTGAAGGACTATTTTTCAACACTTCTTTAGAGATTTTTTATTTCATTACAAAATCCTTGATAAACTAAGTGACCTACTATAAGTAGATTATATATGTATCCTCTCCCCTCACCTTCTTGGACCTTGGATGAAGAGAAAGATTAAGTTTCTTTTTTTACTTCTAGCGAGGCCTGTCTAGAGAATGCATTCCCCCTTTAGAGAATGACCTCAAACCGGTAATCCATTTGGCCAGTATATAGACAAGACTCTGGGAGAACATCGGCCTTATCTTCTCAGGCTCGGGCAATGTGTGTTAATGGTAGCCCAGACTAGGTGAATATCCCTAGCATATCAACATGATCAATTAGGCTCTTAAGTGAGTCATGCACGTACAAACCGATTGGGAGGATGCCATGAATCTTACTAGAAGCCATTAAAACTAGCACCCTACCCAATTCACCTCTGAAAGCTTGATAATATTTGTGCAAGGAGGATAGTAACCTCCCCAAGATAATCACACATTCATGCCACCTTGAGAATTTGGAGTTGGCTAATATGACATTGATTAACCCATTGCATGGTCTTAAATGGTCGTATTCTGATTAGCTCTTGTGTGTGTGCCTAATTTGTGAGAAAAGATTATCAAGGCTAAGCCGGTCCCTTAAGGTAGAAATTTCTTGCACATGTCTTCGATGTTACAAAAATTGTGAAAAACACTTTCAGAACATACGCATTAAAAGGTACAAGTCTTTTGCAAAGAGATAAAATACAAAACTGTATTATTCTCACAAGGTTTCTTTGTCCCTTGAAGTATTTCTTGATCACTTATCCCAAGCACAACCATATTCAAAATTTGTTCTAAAATCAACCAAGGTAAACTTACCGCAGTCACTACCTAGTTCACAAAATCCAAACTTTATCATTATTACCAAACTTGTGGCTACCTCAGGAACAAAGAACCAATCTTGAACATATGTCTGATTCAGGGAAACATAAGAAAGTGAAAGTCCAACTACCCCATGTATATAGAGAGAAGAAGACCACCAACCAAGAGGCCAAAAAGTATCAATACTTTGTGAAATCAGTCCAACAAGAAATCCAAGAACGTGAGAAATATGACAAGATTCTCTTCAACAAAAAAAGGTCTCGCGTTTTATGGTAAAGTTTCATTCAAACCATGCCTTTTTCAACTTTGAGAGATATGACTAGTTGACACATTACAATCATGTCCATTCACTCTTCTTCACCACAAAGCTTGCATCGTCCTCATTGCATTTTAGGGTCATCCTTATTCATCCCCTTTAGGTAAGCACTATCCAATCAATCAAACCTCATCTAATATCTGAGTCAACATCCCAGATAATATTACAAACATATCCCACTTAGTGTTACATCCTTGTGAGTTTATTAGAACCTACATCTTATCAAATTCATCCCTTGTCTTTACTCCTTGACTAAGCATTGTCTAGGATAACCTATTTTGTCCTTGTAACCTCATCACCTTGGCCTAAAGGTTAGTTTACACTGACAAAAAGCTTGTCCTCCCAAAGACCATCAGTCTGTCTTAGGTTGACTAAATGCATCCATTTGAGCCTACATTAGGTAAAGAAACTCACGTTCCATCCAATAACAAGTCATCCCTTAGGTCCCTAGGACATCCTGACTAGTTTGCAACACCGGCGTCATCCTTAGGTATCATCAACACATTTGCACATCAACCCCTAAGTCTCGCATTAAAACCCAAAGAACATAAATCCTTCATACATTTGAGGTCATTCATTTCATGCCACCTGAAACTCAATCCAAGAAGAGAAAGGATATGGACTCTAATCTTTCCACTGATTCGTCTGAGCCAACAATTGATCACCACCAGGCCATGGTCTCCTTTGACCCCCGATAACAAGTATAAATCAAACATGTATGGACCTATCCAGATGAAGTCCCTACCACCAACTCGATGGAAGCTTTCATAAGTCATCTCGTACATGCACATATGGTGAGTGGCATCATAGGCCAAAATCACACTCCATCCTTGATAACTTTCAATGAGAGGGTATTCCTATTCCACCTGGACTCCTGCCACCCAATATAGAATGTCCCAAACAGATCCCAGGCCACATGTTTCAGTCTGTGGTGGAAGAAATTATCAATCCATGCCTAAGACCACCCTGAATCACCTTAGTTATACTCCATTTACTCCAAACAACCACCACCCAACCCATATTACACACTACAATACATTCAACCCCCTTCTCCATTATGGAGGCCTCATATTCTAATCCTTTGCCACCTCCAACATCCCAAAAAACCTAGCACACCGCTACCTAAGCCACACAACCTACCACTTACCAATCAGCTTCTACCCAATCTGTCGCTACCCAACCAATTGTCACACAACCACTAGCTACACAAGTCATGGCTACTTCAACGATGACATTATTACCTCCCACCATTCCTCCAGTGCAACAACAAGAGCCACATTTCATCATGTACATGCCACCCATAAGAGACTTTAACCAAACTTTCTTCCCTCAAGGTCCTATGTTCCATGCCCAACTAACAGTACCATCCCAAAGTACTTTAGTACCCCACCCACAACCTAGCATCCAAGTGTAACCCAATGCACCCACTTCCCAACAAGCTTCCCAAACCACTCAAACCTTGCAAGTAGCCACATCATCCACTTGGCACTATTCCTAGGAAGCTTTACAAGCCCTTGGATTTCCTACTCATTTGCACATCATAAACCCTCCTACCTCCCAAGCGCAACAATAATTCTTCAATCCCTTTTCACAACCACCCCAACCTCAGGAAGAAACATTCACCAACTACTTGATCATGCTAGCATCCAAAAAAATGAAAAATATAACACCTCCCCAATAACCAAGTATTCCCACACATATCAAATACCTTTCTCCCCCTTCGGAGGTATAAACCCACAAAACACCTATCCATCCCATGGTAGCGCTAGCGCCCAACCAAATTATGTGGGCCAAACCTACACTCGTCCGACCTATCAAACGTCACAATAGACACAAATCTTCAATCAACAACCTTCACAACTACAAAAAACCTTGCCTCCACTCTCTTAGCAGCATTACACCCAACAACAACAGCCACTACCCCAATCACAACCTGCTTATGCAGCTGACCAATCTCCTTACCATACTCCTCAATATTCCTCACAAAATCCTTCATAATCTTTGGCACCATTTGACCCATATCAAGCACCAAGATCTAATGTAATGGGGGTACCCACTCCACTTCCTATCAACTTAGAATGGGAAGAAATGAAGAATGCTCTTAAAGAGATCCTTGCAGGGACTGGAAGCAAGACCTTCAATTTTGAGAAAGTGTGTCCTTATCCATTTGACGACTCCATCACAACACTTCCCTTCCCCAAGCACTTTGAAACTCCCAAATTTGACAAATATAGGGGGAAGGGAGATCCTATCATCCATGTCAAGAAATTATATATGGATTTCCAAGAAGTTACCTACAGTGACAACTATCTCATGCGCCTCTTCCTAAAAATCGTGGAAGGGACATTGCTCAAGTGGTTTTACAAAATCTCCAATAGTACAATCATGACATTTGTAAAGTTATCCAAGAAATTTGTATTGCAATATGCGTACAACATTGAGAGTGAACTATCTCTTTTGGATCTATGGAATTCCAAACAAAAGGGGGGAGAAATCTTGGTAGATTACCTTCAAAGATGGCAAGGACATACTACGAGACTATCATATCAACCCCCTGAAAAGAATTTAACAAATATATTCATTGATAATATGCACCCCAAGCTATCCCATCACATGCACATGAATTATCTGCAAACCTATCAAGAGATTTGAGGAAAGGTAATGGACCTAGAGAAAGGCCTTCTGGATGACAGTACCATCAAGCACTATAAGGAAACACAATATTACAGGACCAAAAATGACCGTTAATTATACTAGAACAAGAATAAAAGTTTTGTAACAGATGGTGCCACAGACACCAAGCACATCTACATAGTTGTAGCTGGACCAAAGTCACCACAACCTCCTGCCTTTCAACCAATAGCTAATCAAACAAATGCTATATCTGTCACTTAGGGAAAGTCTATTGGTGAAACATAAGTGCACATTGAACCCTTTAGGTGAAACCCTAGAAATCATCTTCCATAGAATGGCTAAGGCCAATTTGATTGTGTACCAACAAACTCAACCATTTGATGAGTCTACTCCCAAACCCACTTGGTATAAAGAGAATGAGTACTGTGACTACCACTGTGCTAAGGGACATGCCACTGTAAAGTGTATGAAGCTAAAAAATTACATCCAAAATCTCATAGATCAAAAATAAATCAAATTGGATGCTCCGATATAGACCTCATGTAACACAAAGCTCCAGATATACCAAAATTTTTTTCCCAAACACAACACTGGCAAGGGACCTGCTAATCCCAATCCACCCCCGAACCAAGGAAAGTTTGCCTCTTGACACATTAGAATAATCTGATTTGTAATCTCATCATGATGTTCTGTAAGTCTCTATATTTTAGAATCTTTTTCTTGTAGCTTTTCAGTAATCTTTCTTCTATCATCAATAGCTAGTGTTCTCTCTTGCTTAGCTTGTCTAACATTGTTCATGACATCAATAATTCTTACCATCTATGTCTCTTGACTGATTTGCAGATATTTCACTTTTCCAGCTAGGTGTTGATTGATTTTGTTTAATCTTGTGATGCTTTCTTCTGATGTATTTGATACTTTGCTTGTAGTAGATCCTGAAGACTCAAATATATCTGGTATCTCTTCTTCTTGGTAATCTTTATTTCATCTAAAATTTGTCTCATCTTGATTCTTTCTTCTTTATACTGCTCATAGAAGATCTGAATTTCTAGCTTCTGATTCTCAATACTTTTGTCAAGTCTATACTTCTCCATTGTATGATCTTTTCTCTTAAGTCTTTAGGATTTCCAAATAAGAGTTATAGCTCTGATACCAATTGTTGTAAATAATGGGAAGTGTGTACTGAGAGGGGAGGGGTGAATCAGTACCTCTAAAACTTTTATCTCTTTTATAATTTGACCTTTATGTAATCAATTGTTTATCCAACCATCTGTTCTATACTATCTTTGTGTAAGACATATCAATTCTTTAACTTAATCAAACATGTAAACA
Source organism: Thuja plicata (assembly GCA_018584345.1). NCBI lineage: Eukaryota > Viridiplantae > Streptophyta > Pinopsida > Cupressales > Cupressaceae > Thuja > Thuja plicata. The sequence goes on from MU226073.1 coordinate 301,179, forward strand.
TTCATGAAATTAATTGAATCATAACACATGATATGATATCACAGAAAACCCCTGTTAGAAGGTAAAAAATGTGGTGGGGATGGCACACACAAAATCTTCACTATATGCAGATTGGAAGAGGCCAGTTAAGGCTTACAATTTGATCACTTCTGATGATCTACCCTGTTAGGAGTATTATATGGAGACCGGTTAAGATTTACTCTATTAAGAGATTTTGCAACATTGTTTAGTGTGCACTCGGTTAAGAGATTTACAATAGGATTATTAAATCCACCTTCCTTGAAAGGATTTCTTCTATTTGCTACACTTGTTAGAATGCAAACAAAAATACTAATTGACCTGAGTGTATGCAATCTAACTATTGCTGATTATAGATCCATTACAATTCACATGTATAAATGTATCACCTATTGTGATTGATTAATACCTCTATTTCTTGGTAGCCTCTATTCTTGGTTCTTGATAACTAGATTCATCTTTTATTATTCTGCTTCTTGAAACTCTCATTCTGATCCATAGATGTGATCGTTGGCTACATTCATCCTCTCTCTTTTTTTTATTGAATGATTACAACATCTATTTATAAGATAGATTGACCTAATTAAGTTTCCACGAATAACAAAACTAACTCTACGATCACAGGTTTACAACTTGACCTTGATCTCCTAGTCTACATGTTTTCAATCAGTTATACTGATTAAAAAAAGTACAATAATGTTGCTTGTCCCTTAAGTAATGGTTTTAAAAACACAACAAAATTATATAAATAGAATATGAGTGTTTTATTTGACGTGGAAGTCAGATCCACTTTTTTTGGGGATGTAACTGACTTTTGGTGTCTGATGCTCGATTTGCTTTGAAATTAGTTTCTGGCCTCATTTTCTTGCATTTATTTTCATCTTTGCGCTTTGTCTATACATCTCTATCAGAAATATCGCATGGAATTTCACAGCGTCTCGCGTGAACTTTCTAGTTCTTCACAGTATTATCTATACTTCTTTGTTCGATCCTGTGAGAATCTTTGCATGAAATTTGACACCAGAGACCTTTATTTGCTATTTCTTATCTTGGTTTTCTGACCATTTTCTGTTTCCTAACTTCTGTGTTTCTCTTATTTTATTTTTGGAACAACTTAACGGTGGTTTGCAGGACACTAAAAACGAAGAAAGCAATTACAAACTACTAATCTATTTACTGCAGGATGCTTTTCGAAGACCTTGCGTGTTTTCACAAAACTCTCATGTCTATTTTTAGTAGTTAGAAAACACTTCAGCTTGGTGCTTAAAATGAATCATTGTCTTGTGTGTTTTAAGTGTCTTCTAGTTTTTAATACCAAAGAACTATATGAATGTATCCTCTCCCCTCACCTTTATGGATCTTGGGTGTAAGAGAAATTCATATAATTCTTCTAGTGTGGCTACCTCCTGAGTGCTTTAATAGAGCCAGTGAGAGTGGATTGCCCAACCAGTAACAGGCTAAAGCCAAGCCCTTCCGAACCGATATATAAAATATGCCATTGTGATTAGTGTCACAATGGACATGTGTGAATTTGTTATGGAAACCAAAATCTCCTCTAGTACCCTAGTGGTGCATTAAAGTCCCTACATTGTTAAGGTAAAAACCTTTCTTTGAAAGGATTGGGAGATCCCCCTTTATTGAGAAAATGACTTGATCACAACCACCTGAATGGATGCCCTTACTACAAACTTGTGTTATAGTATCCAAAATCCCGCTATCCATTGGTGCAGAAGGTCAGAGACCAACTAAGACTTCCCACACTTTCACGGCTCTTAGTAGAGACAATAGTCCTTTGGGAAGTAATTCTCTTGGGATTCGAAGCTTGGTGTGCCTGAAAAGTGAGTGCACATGTAAGGAGGAGCCCGTGCCTCCAAGCTTCTAAGTTGTCCGCTATGAGTAGGTGTGGCTAAAATTTGGTTCAAGTGGGAATTCAATAGACATTTCTCTGGCTTACCTAGGATTGTGATGTGTCTATTCTTTTACTATAAACATTCTTCTTAATGTGTTTTGCGTGGGTGAATTATTCAAACAATCAAAACAAACGTCAAATCACACAACTTGCCAAATTTGAAAATGTCCAAAACAATCTGCAACTTGAACTTTTTGTCAGAAAACAACATAATTTGTCTCAAAAAATGCAATCTGGTCCTAACTATTTGATTTTGTAGAGTTTCGTTGTCTCACTGCCAAATCTTGTGCAATACTCTGCCACCTTCGCATCATTCTATGAGAAACTTTATGCGACATGTTGTAAATTGTCGCGCGACATTTTGCAATTTTGCTGCTATTGGTTCACCAGTCTGTCATCTCTTTTTGCAATTTTTTGAGCTGGACTGCAAAGTCTCGCGTGAGCCAGTGAGAAACTTCACACGAAAAAGTACTTCTTCGCGCAAGTCTATATCTTTTTTGCCAAAATAGTGAGCTATTTCCCTTCTGTCCAGTGTCTCTCTACTAAATTTGGTTTGTGTTTAGGGTCTATTTACCTGCCTCCTATCTACACACAGTTTGTAACTGGATTTATTGGGCTAAGAATTATGTGATTCTCACTTAAACTTGTCCTGTCTCATATGTTTTTTTCTCTTTCTACTGTGTTTTCATATCTTGCATCACAATAGTCATCTCTCAGCTGTTCTAGCCTTATTTATGACAATTCACACTGGGTATACTTCACCTTTTGGCACTTTTGTGCATTTACCTTGAGACAATTCCAAACGTGGTCCTAGTTCACATTCCTTGTATAATCTTTGTCTATGACTGTTACAACTCGAAGTGGAAAAATAATCCCTTCACATGTCACTAGACAAGGTAGGGGTAGACCTATCAACCAAGAAGAAGGTCATTCTAAACTTTTCACACAACTCGATTGTAGTGGGGAATCCTTGCATCCCCCTTTGCTAGCTACATCTAGTGAGGAATCATCTTGATCTCCCTCTCCGGTACCTAGACCTTACATCAAATGATCATTTCCAGTGGATTTTAGTCGGTTTCAAAACCTTTTGTTCCAAGAAGATCCAAACTCTGAGGAGTTGTTACCAGAATCTGACACTGTCAACGCAACAAAGATTCCCATGAGTACAATGTCTCTACATATTCCACCTCCTAGTAGTGAATTCTTGGACACTACATGCTTTCCTACTAACAAAATTTTAGACCAACATCTAAGTGGTGAAAATAGCAGAGCTAATGATCAACATCACAATAGAGAAAATAATAGAGACAATGACAACTCTAATACCAAGGGTAAATTTCATAATCAAGACCCTCCTAGCGATGAAGAGACTGAAATTACTCAGAAATATATCACAGATTCTCGTGCCAATAAAGGCTTTCGTAGGATGATGGAAATTCTCCTGAGAGAAGAAAAAGAGAAATATCATCTTGAACTAGCCAATCAAGGGGCTAAGTTACCCTCCAACTACAATGTAGAGATGCTTGTCACTAAAGAGGAAGAAAATGAAAACTCTAGGTTACAAAAACAAGTTCAAAGTATGCAAGAACAAATTCTTTAACTCATGAAGGATAAAGACAAACCCACTACACAGTTCACGCTGGAAAGCATTTGTCCATTCCTGTTTGATAAGATTCTATGCATGCCTCCTTTTCCTAAAGGAGTTGAACTTCCCAAGTATGATAAATACTTGGGTACCTCTGATCCCCAGGATCATCTGAGAGAGTTTGGTTTTCTCTCTATGGAGTTCATACATGACCAAACCTACCTCATGCGTCTCTTCCCATGTAGTTTGGGAGGGTCGATTATGGAGTGGTTCTCAAGACTACCAACTGACATCAAGAATTTTGACAAGATTGCCAACTTGTTTCTACAACACTATTCCCACAACATACAACATCTGGTTCACATCTGAGATCTTTGCAACTTGAAACAAAATCATGGAGAACCTTTCTTGACATTTCTCTAGAGATGGAGACAACTTTATGCTAGATATTCTCGCAAATACCTGAATCTGAAAAGTTGGACATCTTTTTAGACAATCTTCTTCCCAACTTTGGGTATCAGGTAGAGCTGCAAGGTCCTTTGACCTTCAATGACATGATTAAGCAAGCTATGAGAATTGAGACGTTTATGGTCAAGAAAGGAGAACTGGCCTTACACAAGGAAAACAAATAAGGGCCTTCCTCCTTAAGAAAACATAAACCCAAATTTCCCAACAAGAACCAAAATTTTGTGAATGATGGAGTTGTAGAAAATGTGACTCCCAAGCCTCCAAAGGCTTCTTTTAACCTCACTACCACTATGCAGGTAGCCAAAGCTAATGAACAGGCTATGACAGAATCCAAACTGAGTCCTTTGATTTTTTCTATATCTAAACCTTCGCTCCTCGACCCAAGCGTGAGTTCACTCCTCTAGGAGAACCTATTAATGCGGTTTACAAGACTCTCTTAGACAACCATTTACTCACTCCTCTAGATAAGTCACATCCTTTTGATCCACAACCTCAACCATCTTGGTGGAATGAATCTGCGTATTGTGATTACCATCAGAATAAGGGTCACAAGATAGCTACCTACATTCAATTACAACAGAAGATCCAAGACCTTATTGATATTTAGGTTATTGCTATGGGAGGTCACAACAAGAACTTAGACCACCAAGCTTTCAAAGACCCATTTCCTCCTCATGGGAAAGGTGAATCATCTAAAGGCAAGAACACTGATGCCAAGGTCAACTATACATACACCAATAATGACAATGTCATTAATATGGTTGAACTTGTTGATGTTGAATACTGTAATGTTGTCACTATCAAGGGAAGGGAAGATGCTCCCAAGCCCAAAACTTCTTTCATCTTACGAGGGCCTATGCCTCAGCCTTCCAAACAAGAACAGTCTCAGGTTCGTGCAAAAATTTTTACTCAATCTCGTGCTAAGATCATTCTCAAAGGCCCTGAGCCTTCGACATCTGCACCAACATAACCTGCCAACAAAGCTACTATTAGCTCTACCAACAAGAATCCAAAATTGGTCTCCTTGTCTAATGCTTCCAATTACAACATACTAGACCAATTACAACGTACCTACACTCAGATCACCATCTTCAAGCTGCTAAAAATCTCCCATGCTCATAGGGAAATCCTTGACAAAGCCCTCACTGAGGAAAATGTCCCAAAAGATCTCGATCTCGACTGGTTTCAATCCAAGTTAGGTCACTTGACCTCCTCTCATTACTTTTCTTTCTCCAAGGAAGACAACCATTCTTTGAGTCACCCACAGAATAACCCCTTGCACATTGAAGTCATGATTGGCCCAAAGTGCATTCGTCATGTCCTCATAATAATAGTGATGGCCTTAACATTTTCTCTGCTAGCTTCCTTACTGAGTTAGGCTATGACGAAGACTACATAGATGCCCACAAAAATATTACTATTAAGGCCTATGATGAAGAAGAATGGAAATCTAAGGGGCTAGTCGTGTTACCAATCAGAGTTGGCCTTATTGAAAGGGATGTTATCTATCAAGTGCTTGACATTCCTTTAGCATACAATATTCTATTGGGAAGAACATGGATCCATGAAATGTAGGTTGTCCCTTCAACATATCATTAGTGTATTAAGTTCTCATTCCAAGGATATGAAGTGACTATACCTGCTAATACATGCTATGATTGCAACACACTCACAAAATCTGCTGACAACTTTGTACCCACCAACAGAGAATCTATTGAGTTCTTTGAGGCTAAACTAAAGGAAATGGAAAAGGCTCTGACACTCAAGGAAACTGACATGGGAGGGTATCAGATTGAACCCATGCTATCTATTACATCTTTGTCTTTGTCTCCACGTTCTTATGGGAGACCTTCTGAGGACACTAAACCTTCTACAGCTACTCCTCCAATGAAATATGGTGGCACCTTTGTACAGGCCACGACAACATTAGAGGAAGAGGGTGAAAATAGGGCTATCAAAGCCTAGATCTATAAAGGGGAGGACACATCTGAACAAACCACTCCACCTTGTGACATAAAACTTGAATAGTATGGCAAGGGTCTAACTACTATGCAACACTTTGGCTACAAAGGGAATGGTCCTATAGGAGTGAATAATAAAGGATTGCTCACACCACTTGAAGCTATTGGTCGAAGAACACGTGACTCTATAGGTCTAGGCTTAAAGAAGATCCCATTTCAACTAGGGATAAAATTTTTTTTACCTCAAACAGATCACCAACCAACACCTGAAGGTACATCTAAAACTGAAGAGTCAGAAGACAATTTTGAGGAGGATTGCTTCCGTTGTCCCATTCCTCCAGATCTGGCACCATTCTTTGCTGAGCCAGATGATTTTATACCACATGTCAGTATAGTCCAAACTGATAGCAACTCTAATGAAACCACTTCACTTGCTCCATTAACTTGTGAGTGGTGGAAAGAATTGCAAACTGTAAATTTGGGTCATCAGGGTGATCTGTACATACCACCACACTTCCAAGAGAAGTTTGAACAGGAGCAAACCCAGCCTCTTCTCACTAAAAAATAAGCAAATGATTTTGCAAGCTTTGATGAAGCGCCTATGTCAAATGGTGCTCATCTGACCATAGTAGAGGTTCTAGGTAGAACTCATCTGAACTAGGAGCAAAGGGTTTATTTCACTCATGTTCTTGATATGACGCCTAATGATGAAACAAACTCTCATGAATATGAGTTCAACATTTTTTCAGACGCCACCTTTGACAGGGATATGGATATAGTACAAACATATGAAAACCTTCTCGAAGTAGGTGAAGGGTCTAGTATAAGGTAAAATGAGTCTGATTCCATCGATGTTAACATGTCATCTACTACGGTCACTAGGGGTCAAAGGAATTCGACTAAACCTTTGGATGAGATTGCTCTAGGTCTCAACTTACTAGTCCATGATTTCGATGATTATACTATGAATGCACTCAAACCTGTCACTTCTCTTTCACTTTTCCATCCCGAGCTCATAGACTGGAACTCTTCCTCCTCATCTAGTGAAGTCCTTACATTCTAGAATGACTATGCTCTTGCCTATTATCTCAACACTGTCGAACCTGTAACATCCTCCACTAGGAAAGATAGTGTCAACATGACTGAGGCCGATATCAAGTATCTCAGTCACAAAATCAAAAGAAGAAAAAATAGGCAATCTGATGGTGAAAACCACATTGTGGTAGTGTCAGTGCCTAAAAAAGTCAAAATAAAGGATGTATCCAAGGGTGAAAACCTCTCTGAGGTGCCTGAGGATGAGATACTTGATATGCTTCTGAGTCATTTCTAGGAACGATCATCTATGCTAATTGAACTAACTCAACCAGTCAACTTGGGTATAGAAGCTGAACCTCAAATTATTCATTTGGCACAATCATTATCTGAGGTAGAAAGAGAGGAATTCATTACATTCTTCTGGAGCAAGAAGATAAACTTTGCATGGAAATATTCAGACATGCCAGGATTGGATCCTAATCTAATCATACATCACTTGTCCATTGCACCAGGTGTCAAGCCTATCAAACAAAAAGCTTCAGAAAATGCATCCAAATGTGGCTCTACTTGTCAAGGCTAAATTGGAGAAACTTCTTAAGGCAGTCTTTATCAGAGTGATTGACTATGCAGAATGGATCTCCAACATTTTCCAGTGTTGACATATGACAAATCTATCTGAGTCTACACAAATTTTAGAGACTTGAATAAGGCATGTCCTAAGGATAACTTTCCATTGCCCAATATTGATATGATTGTAGATATGACAGCAGGATATGAAATGTACTCACTAATGGACGGTTTCTCTGGCTACAACCAGATAATGATCGCGACACAAGACCAAGAGAAAACTACTTTCACATATGCATGGGGCACTTTCTATTGGAACCTCATGCCTTTTGGACTCAAAAATGCTGGTGTTACATATCAGAGAGCTACCACCACTATATTTCATGACATGATGCATAAAAAAATGGAAGATTATGTTGATGAAACTCTAGCTAAGAGCATGCAATGAAAGATGCACCTTGCAGATCTAGGTCCTATACTCGATCACATGGAACAGTTTAGTCTACAGCTCAATCCTAAGAAATGTGCATTTGGCGTAACATATGGAAAACTCCTTGGTTATATCATCTCTGCAAAAGGCATTGAAGTGGATCCTAGTAAAGTCCAAGCCATCATGGAAATACTGCCACCAAGCAATATCAGACAAATGAGAGGACTTCAAGGCCAATTATAGTCTATCTGGTGCTTCATCTCACAACTGGTGGACAAGTCACAACCATTCACCAAGAATTTACACAAAGGTGTGGCTTACCAATGGAACAAAGAATGTGATGAGGGGTTCACACAAATCAAACAATATCTTATGAACCCTCCAATATTGATGCCTCCTATTCATGGGAAGCCATTCATACTTTACATCTCTACTATAGATACCTCACTGGGTGTCCTATTAGCTTAAGAAGATCATAACAATAAAGAAAGGGTTATCTACTACATTAGTAGAACTCTGGTCTCATATGAAACAAAATATTCTATTATAGAGAAGTCTTGCCTCATAGTGGTATTTGCTTCACAAAAACTATGACACTACATGTTGGCTCATACTACATGCCTCATTGCTAAGATTGATCCTCCAAAATATTTTCTCAGTAAAGCTACCCTCATAGGTAGACTAGCTAAGTTGGTCATGCTTCTCTGTGAATTTGATATTGAGTATGTAGAAAGAAAATCCATCAAGGGGCAAGAAATTGCATATCAATTTCTGGAAGCACCTCTAGTAGATCATCAACCATTGAATATAAAATTTATAGATGAGTCCATATTACTTCTCACGCATCGATCCTGGACTATGTTAATTGATGGTTCATTTACCAATAGGGGTCAGGTGCTAGGATACTGTTCATCACACCTCAAAGGTACTCTTTACCAAAAGCATACAAGATGTTGTTTCCTTGTACAAACAACATCATCGAGTAAGAAGCCTTGATCAATGGTATGAATATTTCCCTTGAGTGGCGAGTGGATGAGCTCAATGTACTTGGAGATTCACAATTAGTCATCAATCAAGTAAATGATATCTATCAGAAAAAAGATGACAAGTTGGTGCCTTATAAATGGTTGGTTGATGACCTCAGAAAATATTTTGCTCACATCACATTTCAATATGTTCCAAGGGTAGACAATAAAGCAGCTGATGCAATGGCTACTCTTGCTTCCATGCTACAGATGCCAGAAAATGACTTCCGACATGAATTCCTAGTGGAGACGTTATGCTACCCAGCCTATGATTCCCCTGAGTCTCAGATGATTTGTTTTGTCTTTGGACATGATTCATCCTGCTACCATCATATTTATTCTTATCTTCATGACCAGATTGTTCCAGACAACTATACCCAAAATGAGAAACGTCACTTAATCTGTAGTACTTCACGATTTATCATCATAGCTAACAAATTGTATAAATGAGGTCTAGACGGTACCCTTCTTAGGTATTTAGAACCTGATGAGTCCAAGCGTGCGTGTGTAGAGGTGAATGAAGGTATCTATGGTTCTTACTCAAATGGTCTGACACTGGCACATAAACTTATTAGAGCTGGTTACTATTGGCCAGATATGGAAAAAGAAGCTACACAGTTTCCTAAGTCTTGCAAAAAGTGTCAACTACATGGAAATCTGATTCATGCTTCAGCCAAGGAGCTTATTCCCTTCATTACTTTCTGGCCATTTCAACAATGGGCCTTTGATTTGGTGGGTCAGATTTATCCCTCATCGTCAAATGGACATAAGTTCATCATCACAGCTACAGACTATTTCACCAAGTGGGTGGAGGCAATCCCTCTAACCATGGCCAATGGCAAATTTGTAGCAATGTTCATTCTCAACTACATCATCTGTAGGTATGGTATACCCTCAGTAATAATCATTGATAATGTGGGGAAGTTTAAAAACAAGGATTTGACAGAGCTATGCTCTAATTTTAAAATCACTCAGCACTGGTCTTCCATCTATTATCCTCAGGGTAATGGACAGGCGGAAGCATCAAACAAGACAATCCTTAAAATCCTGCATCTCACAGTTCACAAATCTGGATGAGATTAGCACCTCCAGATCAATCTAGCTCTCTGGACATACATGACAAGCATAAGAACACCAACAAGGGATACGACATATGCTTTGGTTTACAGAGAAGATGTTGTGTTACCAATTGAGGTTAATATTCCTTCTCTACAAGCCTCTCTGAAGGGCCTCATTATTGACGATGATAACAAAATATCTCAGCTACAAGAGCTAGAACTACTTGATGAACATCAAAAAGTGGCATTCGATCACCTTAGAGCATATTAGAAAAAGATGTCCAAGAGCTATAACAAGAAGGTTTGACCAAGGGATTTCCAAGTGGGTGATCTCGTTCTGAGGGAGAACCCTAAGAATCAACAACACTGGGTCCAGAAAGGAAAATTTGAACCAAATTAGCTTGGTCTATATGTTGTCACTACAACATTTGGGTCTGGCACCTATCAAATCTCTACTACTGAAGGGGAGAAACTCAAGGAGCCGATCAACGCCCTTCATAAAAAATAGTTCTATATTTGAGACATCCTCAGTGTGCTCATGTACATAGTAAATTCCTGAAAAAATGATCATCTTAGTGAAAACCTAGCAATAGGTGCTTTGATGTATCTACAAAAAAATTAGATATTCCAAAAATACAAAAAAAATTAAAAATTAAAAAAAATACAAAAAAAATACAAAAAAAGGAAAAAGTGCCATTGATGAAAACCTGGCAAACAGGAGTCATGGTAGCCAAAAAAAGAATCTGTTCCAAGAAGGTGAAAATCTAGTAAACAGGTGCCTCTTGTTCCACATTGCTATATCTATCGCAACACCACTTGGCTTTATAATTTTGCTTTGCTGCTTTCCTACTTGCATTTTCTTTTTCGCATGCTCTCAGTTCCTGTCAAGACACCAACTTACATGGATTGAAACTAGTCATACTCTCGGGGCAAGCTTCTTGGTCTAGGGGGCACGGTCCTATTACTCTTGGCATCAGTCACCATTGGTTCTCACTGCGTCTGCCTATTGATGCCTAACTATTGCTATGATCTTTGAACTTGAGAATCTTTTTCGTGTCAGTCACCAGTGGTTCTCACTGCACTGTCTACTGTCGCTGTACTAAGGAGATTTATCGCACATATGTTTGTTTATCGACATCAATCCATTAGCATTGGAGTTTTACTCAATTCTCTATCTATTGATACTTAGTCTTGATGATCCTTTGCTTTAGTTTGTACATAGCTTTCGGTCACTTTCATGATACTTTGGTTCCTTTGTGAACCCTACTGACTTGACACTGATTCAGTGCCATATGGCTAGGGGCAACTGAATCTATCTTGTCCTTGCAACATACGTCACGTCAGTCATCACTACTAGGGGCATGGGTCCCCAAATCTGATCACATCTAGAGTCGGTAATCTTGTCACTTCTCAAGGACAACTATCTAGTGACATAAACTGGTATTTCTCAACACCCCAATTAAAATAGTGTTTCTTAACACTATCTTTGGACAAATCTATTTTTTTCAACACACATTGGATATTGCAACGTAAACATCTATCGATGAAAATCAAACACAATGCACTCACAAGAACAACAGTGTTTTCAACACCTCTAAACATGAACACATCCAAAAAATTTGAAACATGCTGAGATATGATTGAATTTCTCTTTGTCTGCTGCTTGTTCTCATTGATTTCATTATTCTTTTTCTTTTTCTACTGCTTGTTGGTGTGGTTCTGATGATCTGGCAACGTCAAATAACCAGGGTGTATGTGATAAGAGCTTCTACATTAAGGTGGAAAAGCCTCACATCCCTCAATCCTCTTTATTTTTACGCCAAGATGAGGTTGAAACTATCTCCTTGACTGTTATTGCTCTATTTGTTTACGCACGATCATACTCATGGTTATCTTGGCTTTGAATGCCTTGATACTGGTGTACTCTTGCAACATCAACTAGAAAAATGTTCAGGTCATCTTGGCTTTTGTGCCCTAATGCTTACGTTCATTTCCCATATCTTATCAGATGAAATTCATATTCATATTCTTATGGTTGCAGTGGCACCAATAAGGATTGTATCGACTCCGATGTTCCAAAAGTTCTCTATGATGACAACTATCCGATGGGTCTCACAACCATGTCCTAGGGATTGCATCTAGCATAGGATTGTATTTTCATTCTAGACTTCCATTATGGCAGCAATTTGATGCTCACTTCATTGCATTCTCCTAGATTTTTACATTGAGGAGTTCTTCTTTTGTGACCTGGCTTCATCACGACTGTACAAGTGTTCATTCCTCGCTCTCGATTCTTCACATGATCTTTTGGTTAGCATCTGTCACACATCTGGACACCCTCCATGAGATGCTAGTACCATATACATTAAATTCACAAATGCATTATCATATAAACATTACATTTCCATATCTCTATCCACAAGTCATTCACAAAGATTATCTACATACATCTATATTTACATCTACATATACATGTGCATCACATACATACATCACATACATGTGAATTTCATACATCTACATATATTCAAAACATGTCTATTCATTTGCATACATTTATAATCATCTAAATCATCTAAGCATCTAAACATATAGGAAACATCTCATGAAGAACAACATGACAAATGCAATGATACCAAAAGACGAGCTCATATATATATCTCTTGGAGTGTCGATACAATACAAAATGGCGCTACTTGAGCACATTCTATCTCAAAAATGGTGGTACAATACAAGGATGCCAACGCATCAGATACATCATGTGCTCTAATCTATCAATATATCATCTCTAACTCTGGCCCTCTCCCTCATCACCTGGAGGAGGTGGAGGAGGAGGCATATCTGGTGGAGGTGGTGTCTGTGCACCCTCTGATCCTCTAGCATACAAGGAAAATCTAGGCACCTACAATGCCTCATCAGGAACCACCCCCACATAGGCTGCTTAATAGTAGGCTTCTCGTAAGGACCGATGTCTTGTCTCCACTTGAAGTGGCTCTAGTGCTCTCTGCAACTTCCCTCGGATATCCTGCACCTCCTGATCTCTGTCTAGAAGCCAGGCATCTCCCACAGCAACCTGTACTTGTAGATCTACAACTTGTCATTGTAGCTATCAGACCCTCTCTCTGGCTCTCCGCAGGGCATGTTGTGCCTATGATAACAGGTCTCCTGGTACTCGACCTTGTATAGGATCCCGTGTAGGATGATCCTCCTACATAGGGTCCTCCTACTGTACCTCCTCCTGCTCTGGCTGCTCCTGCACATCATCTAACTATGCATTTGTCCTCTGTCTAGTTTGTCTCCCACTGCCACTCACACCGGGATCGATCCTCATCTGCCAAGCGAGGATGTCAACCTATACTATGCGTGGCCGTGGCCACTGTTGTGGTCCCTGCTATGGTGGTGGTTGCGGTATCTATTGTGGAGGAGGCAGAGGTACCTACTGAGGTGGTACCTGTGGATGCACTACCTATGTTAGTGCACCCATACCCACTGAATCTGTAAAGCATGGGAATAGATGAGTAACAAAGTACTATCTATACTTTGTGTTCATGCCTCCATCTGCAACCCCACTCAGGTAATCCCATCGAGTTTGAGCTAATGTACACACATCTATCATGCATCACCCGGTATCTAACTTGATTGACCATCCCTTCCTTAGCTCATCAGTGAAATGAGCATAAGGGAAATACTCCTGAGATATCTCTTGAGTGCGACTGAACTACTGCTAGACACGGGCAAGAGGGAACTGCTCAATAACGGTAATAGCATGACCGATAAGTGGCTGTGAACAAAGCATATAACCTAGCTTCTCACTGACATCGTCCCACTCCTGGCTCAACCTCCACGGTCACCATACCACAGCTACCAAATCACCGAGTTGAGCTCACCACTGCTCTATCTTACCCTGTGCGGGCTGAGTAATCAAACCTCTGTAACTGCATATATATGGCTCAAGTGGCTCCCTCAGATCATCACACACGGGCTGGGTAACAAGAAGGTTCTCCCATGCCCATACCTATAAAATTAACACCCCTACTGCCATACTCTTCACCTCTCTATAGGCAATCTCATGCATCTGATGATACATGTGGGCCAACATAGATTGACCCCATCCAAAATGGGTAGGCTCAGCTAACATCCTCTATAGAATCCTACCCCAACCGCACTCAAAACTATGCTGACCATGATCTGGCATAAGGTAGAAACCAAGGAAGGCTTCTAGAACCACTGGTAACCAGTGCCCTGGTCCATACACTTTGATCAACTCCTCCCATGGGATATCTCGACCCATGACTAAGTCATCCTGCAATATCTCCCTTAGAGCCACTATACCTAACTGTGCCTACACATCGTACTCCACTCTGGGTCCATGGAAAGGTATCTAGAGAATCCTATATATATCCTTGGGCGTCACTGTAATCTCACCCTATGAAAGGTGGAACATGTTCATTTTTGAATGGAAATGCTCCACCAAACCTCCTAATAGTCTGTGGTTTACCCGAACCTCGGGTACCTCACAAAGATGAGACAGGCCTAAACTGTCAATATGTGCTATCTCCCCGTCATCCAACTAGAAAATCAACCCACTGATGGCGGGATGATGTGATATGAATGCGATATCTGGGAAGTCAACCTGCAAGACATACAAACAACAACACAGGATCAGTTTTTGGCTCATGATTCAAGATAATCAATGCAAAACTAAGAAATAAAGTATTACAGACATCCTAAACACAGGTACAACACTAAATCAAATGCTATTGGACATGACGTAGACTCTTTTTTGAATTCAAACTGTCATATTCTCTCCATGCAAAGAAGCAGCATTTCGCGCGAGGAATTTTTTTGGCCCGCACGAAGTTTTGGGTCCGCGTGAAGTTTGATTTCTATTCGTGTGAGAAAACCCCCTTTCAGAGAATTTCCCACATGAAACTTGGGTACCCTCCCTCATGAGGATTCCCACAGACAGCAACAAAGATTTTCTTTTTAGCAATTCCTCGCGTGAACTTTCTTTACGGGGCGTGCGACGAAACTAGTTCCTCGCGCAAGAACCCGCGGGACAGTTCTTAAAAATGTGAAAACATGCTAAAAATCGATCGAGAGTGATAAAATTTGAACCAAAAAAGAGGTAAATCAACCACTTACCATAGGTATGTACATTGTTGTTCAACTATGATGCCTGGATCGCTTAAATCGATGAGTACTCACGGGGACCACCATTTTCGCTCAGAGCTCTTTTTCTTAAAAGTCAACGGATGAAAATAATTTGAAAATAACCTTTTTGGCATATATATAGGTTTGGACCTAATTTTCAAAAGTGCTTTGATTTGCATGAAAATTTCACCCTTGGCTAAATTGACCCCTCTAAATCCATTTTTGGAATTGAAATTCAAATCTAACACTCCTATATCGCTCAAAATCACATTTTAAAATTTTTACGACAGACACGATCGAACACTTATGCAATCAACTTTCTGACATCACTTTCTTGTCAAAATCATATCTAATCAATATTTTCTCAAATATTTGACACTTTTCATCAAAAGTCACCTCTGGTCAACCCTAGTTGAACTTGGTCAACCAGATCTTGAAATCCTTCAAAATTGATTCTAAATCTTTCAGATTCTTCCGTAATCTGTTCTAAATTCTTCTTGATCTCTGCTTCAACATCTATCTGCAATTTCTTTCTCTCAATCACCATTATGACATGTCATCCTTGTATTTTTCTCTCGAGGAGGTAGGATGATTACATCATTGAATCTATTTTAATCAATTTGATCTGATTTTCAAAAATCCTCATTGCTAGGGGTATCTCATCACTTGGGGCATGTTCAATTTTCATACTTCATAGTCAAAACTGGATACTCCACAATCAATAGGGGCATCTTTGTTCCTTACATCTTGTCATCTATTAGGTATCGGGGCAATCTAACCCGGATCCCTGAGGATCAAGCTTCATTCTGGAGATGATTCTTGAAATCTCAATCTATTAAGTATCTTAGCAATCTAACACAAATTAATGAGGATCAAGCTTCATTCTGAACATGATTCTCGAAAACTTGTCTATTAGGAATTGGGGCAATCTAACCCTAACTCCTAAAAATCAAGCTCCATTCTGGAGATGATTTTGAAACTCGATCTAACCAGTGTCTGGGAAATCTAACCTAGATATCAGGGGAATAAGCTTCGTTCCGGAGATAGTCCTAAAAATCTCTATTTGACTATCTTTTTTATGGATTGGTATCGAGGCAATCTAACCCTAAATCTTGAAGGTTGAGCCTAGTTCTGGGGAAAGTCTTTTGAAAGATATCATTTTATTAGGTATCTAAGCAATCTAACTTAGATCCCTGAGGATCAAGCTTTGCTTTGGAGATGATTCTTGAAATCTTAATCTATTAGGTATCGGGGCAATCTGACCTGACTCCCTGAGGATCAAGCTTCATTCTGGAGATGAACCTCAAAAACTCTACTTAACCAGCGTCTTGGAAATCTAACCTAGACTTCAGAGAGTTAAGCTTTGTCCTAGAGATGGCTCTGAAATCTTCATTAATCAATCTTTGCATCATCAATTTTTGAAGTCTATTCTTCTATGCTTCAGACATCAGACTATTCTTTGAATCAATGCACTGCTCGCACATCAATTCAAAGATGGGAAAAATGTAACACCCCAAAATTGGCATCTTGCAACTCTAACCAATTTTGTTTCATATATCATTCTTTTGGATCATCAAAGTCCTACTATACTAGGCAATTCCGAGTTTTGACTGACTCTACTCGACCTAAGTGTCAAATGTAGAAAACCCTAAATCTGCATTAATCATAACATTATATTTAATTCCTAAAATATCAATTAGCTAAACAAGCCCTATGATTGAATTAAATTAAATTCACCCCTTTTAGCTAAAACACATAAAAAGGAATTAAATAATATTTAATTATTAAATAAATATCCTCATTTCAATAATTGAATTTAATTATTCAAATAATTGAGAAAATACATTTATGAGGTCATATTCTATTTATTTAATTAAATATTCTCTCAAAAATCTTCTCTCTAGTTCAAAAATGGAAACTTTGAATTAACTATGCTTTAAAGAGAAATAAAACAGTTAAAATAAAAAAGAAAATAGTTCATTGTTTTCTTTTAAAGAAAATATGCTAATATGAACTGGCTTTTTTATCTGTTTTATTTCAAAGGAAACTTTCTATTCTGAGCAGACTCTCAGTCTATAAGAGAACTCCCATTTCTCATTCAAGGGAATGCAATGTTAGAATAATCAATTGCTGCTGCATTTTATAGTTCATAATCTCATTTCTATTAATCTCTCATTTGCAATAGATTAGTTTCATTTTCTTAGATTAATCTCTTTCAATTCATGTCATAGTTTAATTTCATTTCTAGCTTAGATTAATCTTGCATCTTTCATTCTTAGATTAATCTTGCATTGCATTCATGGAGAAAAATCCTTCGTTCTTAGACTAGTCTAGGTTGTGAGACTCTCGTTCTGAAAGCCATTCAAAACCCCGTCTAGATAGGAGGCAATAGGTTGAATCATACAGGCATGCAGGATGAATAAATCATATTCATTTCTATGTGTGTATGATGAATAAGGACTGTGTTGAAGTGTATGGTTAAATAAGAAGGCCACATTTAACATATACAGACTGTCTTTCGGGTTGAAATATGTTTTCTGATCGGGTTCCTCTGACGGTTTCCTCATGTCAGGTTCCACTTTATCATCTTTGGTTTGCACTTTCAGTTAACACTACAGAACTGTGTCGTCGGTTTCCTCCTTGCTTAGTATTTTTGGTTTGAACTGAAAACCTGACTTTCGGTGTAGTGTAACCGATAGTTTATACAACTTGTTTTCTCATTGCATACTAATGGTAAAAATTTATGTTTATCAAGGTAGACAAATCCTAGACTCAATAATAATTGTTCATGAAAACATTCATTCTCTAGTTATGGCTAGGAAAGAGGGGCTCATTCTGAAAATTGATCTTTCCAAGGCTTATGATAGATTTGACTAGGATTTTTTTACAAAAGACTCTAAAGGCTTTAAGCTTTAATCAAAATTGTATTAAGTTATTGACGCATCTTGTCCTTTCAGCTACCTTTTATGCATTGTTTAATGCCACCCCTAATCCTTTCTTCAAATGTTCCAAGGGTCTTAGACAGGGAGATCTCCTATCTCCTGTGTTGTTTTTCATTCTGGCAGAATGTTTGGGGAGATATATTGATAATTTGGTCCAAAAAGGTGATCTTAAAGGGCTCAGAATTTCATCTACCAATCAGGTTTGTTCCCACCAACAATTTGTGGATGACTCTATTTTCATGGGTGAAGCATCAATCTCCGAAGCTAGGAAACTCAAAAAATCTCTTAATAAATATGGGAATGTCACTAGTCAAATTATTAATTGGATCAAAATCTCCCTTTATTTCATCAATACTCCTAATTACAGACAAAAAAAAATTAGTAGAATCTTGGGTTGTCAGATTGGTTAGCTTCCCTCCACTTACTTGAGTCTTCCCCTTGGTATCAATCCTCCTGAAGATTTCTGGATCTCTATTGTTGATAAGTTTCACTATAATCTTGTTGGGTGGAAAGGTACTCTTCTTAATCAGGCTGGTAAAGTTTAATTATTGAAATCCTCCCTTTAGGCTATACCTCTTTATACTTTAAGCCTTTTCAGAATCCCTATTAAATATGTTGAAGCTATTGAGAAAATCCAAAGAAAATTTCTTTGGTCAGGAGTTGAAAAGAAAAAGAGATTTTCTCTGGTTTCTTGGGAAAATGTGTGTATGCCCAAATCCAAGGGGGGTCTTGGTCTTATAAGAATAAAGAATATTAATGCTTCCCTTATTTCTAAGCTTGGTTGTAGGGGTTATAGATCAGAGGGGTAATAGAGCATTATATGGAACAACAAATATAAAAGGGACCTTCCTTATCTCCAAAATTTCTTAGCCAATGAGGAGATTCTTGAAGGATCATGCATTTGGAAGAATGTGACTAAAAATAAAGACCTTATCAGAAGGGGGGTAAGATGGAAATTGAGAAATGGTAATAAGGTGGACTTTTGGGATGATGTTTGGATTGGTGATTCTTCTTTTTTTAGAAAATTCCCTTTGGGGAATTTATGTTTCCCTTTGTAATCTCAGTATTGGATCCAAAGTTGTTGACTGTTGGGATGGTGGTCAGTGGAAGGACCTCACGACTATTGATATTGTTCTTAAAACCTTGAACACAACCCTCAATTCCTTAATTTTGAAAAATAAGGAAGACCACCTAATTTGGAAATTTACCACTAATGGTAACTTTATTGTGGCTTCCTCCTATAATCAAAATTTTGACTGTCTTGAAGCTCCCTTATAGGCCAAAGCCTGGATGAAAGGCTTGACCCCCAAAATCAATATTTTCTTCTGGATGATGCTTCAAAATAATAAACTTACTCTTGATAACCTTAAGATAAGGAGTATGAGTTTGCCTAACATGTGTTTTATTTGCAGGAAGTAGGAAGAGTCACTTACCCACTTGTTCATCCATTATTATTTTGCTGAAGAAATCTGGTCTATTCTTATAAAGACCTTCAAGATGGATTGGGTTTTTCCTTTGGATGTTCAAAGATTTTTCAGCTCATGGATATTAACACTGTGAATAAGGCGCTAAAAAGGATATGGAAGATTTCCTTTCCCCACATAATATGGGATATTTGGAAAGAGAGGAATGATAGAATCTTTAGAGAGGTTTCTATCCCTCCCAAAATATTATTTCAAAGAACTAAAAGATCTATTATTGAAAACTATAAAATTTTGGAATGAAATCCCAATACAAGGGTGGTGGGAGATATTGATGTTTTAAAGAATTGGATAATAGAAGCTAAAAATGATGATCAAAGAAATCCTAGGGAAGAGGCTATTTGGAATGTCCCCCGATTGGGTGGATGAAGGTGAACTTTGATGGGGCCTCCAAAGGCAACCATGGCAATGTTGGGTGTGGTGTTGTTCTTCGTGATGAAAAAGGTATATGCAGATATATTAGGGCTATTCCTATAGGTATCCAAAACAATCATGTTGTGAAAGCCATGGCATCTTACCAAGGTCTAATACTTGCTAAGGAGTTTAATTGCCAAAATTTATGGTTAGAAGGAGACTCCTTGAACACTGTAAATTATCTTAATAATGTTTCACCTCCCTCATGGATGATTGAGAACATTATGCAAGGTGATAAGGAAATAATAAGAACTATGAAAAAGTGTATAATAACCCATTCTTACCTTGAAGTAAATGGATTTTTTTATTGGTCAGCCAACCAGGCTTGCATAAATGATAACATAAACACGTGGAAAATTGAAGAGAGTATACTGTACAATATCAAATCTTTCATTGTGAAGGAGTGCATCCATGGTAATCAAAGAATGGAAAATAAATTAATTAATTATGGGAAAGATGTCAAGTTTTGTAAGGATTAATTATGACTTTGTCATTTCCAAAACTATCCTTCACTCTCATAATGCCACTTCTCATGGATTATGGGTGTTTTTGAAGAAGATTTCTAACACAAATAAGATTGAGGGTTTCAGAACTAAGTGTGTTGTGAAGAGAGACATTAAGTCTGAGAGAAGAAATATGGGTGGAAACAAGAAGAGATTGATGAACTATAATTGATTGAATGTTTGAAGATTTTAAGTTGATGATCACAGTGACATAGAAAGTTTATGCAAGACATTAAATCAGTTAATGTATTGTATTGTCATTAATGTCAACTTGATATAATCTCTATGGTCATCAACATACTTCCAAAGAATTCAAAGAACCGATGAATCAAAGGCTATGCTATCAGTAATGCATATAAGTCAAGTATTCACAAAGTGATTGTATACACTGACGGAGTGCACACCGATAGACAGAGTTAAAGAGAAAAAGTCACAATGTTACCCGATGAGAAAATGCACAGAATAATCGACAAGAAAAGTCAAAGTGTTGCCTGATGAACAAAGCACAAAATAACCTGACAGACAAAATTACACTAATTCTCGACAGAAAGAGATCCCAAAGATAAATGAAGTCACACCGACAGAACAATCAATTATCACCGATGACTAACTGAAGTATTGACCGACGGAATAGAGACTTTAGAAATGACAAAATGCTTAGCTGTCAAAGAGCTTAAAATTGACTTAACTGATACTTATCATTGTTTTAATCGACAAGATAAAGCCGAAAATAAATAAAGGATTTAAAGTTTCTTTGTCTAGTTGGTAAGAATATCTCTATGAGATAAAACTGGAGTTTTGATTTAAATCTAATTGGCGAGAATTGTGGATCACGTCAAGATCAAGAAAGCCAAGAAATAGTGAAATAATGTCTATAAAGTGACAACCTAATTCATTAAAAAGGTGGTGAAGGGGAGTGACAAGAGAATAGATGTTGAAGAGATTCTAAAGGAGAAGAAAGTCTTCATTCAGACCTGATCAATCAAGCTAAGGAAAGAGTTAAATTCTGCAGACACCGACGAACAGAGATACAACATCACAGAGAAGAAAAGTGTGGAGCAAAGGTATTGAATTGAAAATATTGATCAAAAAGGTAATTACTTACAATAGATCTGAAAAATCTGCAATTCAAGTTGTATATGTGAACAGATCAATTTACCATTTCAGTTTAACCATTGAAGCATCAAGTCTCTTAACCGAGCGAGGATTAAAATTCTTTTGTAATTGAGATACATCCCAAGGAGTATCAAAAAGTTTGATCATAGAAAGTAGCATTGGATATGACCGATACCTATTGACAGGCCAAGTGAGTCTTTGATCAAGGATGGTAGCATTAGATGCCAAATACTAAGTGACAAACTATCTTTTAAATCCTCTAACAATGTCACACCTAATAGTGTGTTTGTAACCTTTAACAGGGTTGGCTCTTAACCGAGCTCACTTCAGAAGAGTGAAAATTTGGGGAACCAGTCCCAGTGGTTTTTCCCTTAACAGGGCTTCCACATTAAAAATCCTTGTGTTATGATTCATTACTTTATTGTTTTTATTTCACTTAAGTAAATCTGGATTGATCCGTATACACTAGTTATTTACTATGTTTCGGTAAATAGAAAGACTACTTATCGGTAAACATACAGAAGAAAATTTTACAAAGCCTTCTGACAAGTAGTAATTTGATATAAGTATTTCAAGGCATTCATCTTATAGGACTGAAGATAACTAGAGGTATAATTTGTGGTACTAAGTTTGAAGGGTTGTTTTAAGGATTGCTTTTTGTGGCCACTGATTCACCCCCCGCCCCCCCCCCGTCTCAGTTATTACTAACAATTGGTATCAGAGCNCCCCCCCCGCCCCCCCCCCGTCTCAGTTATTACTAACAATTGGTATCAGAGCTTGTGTGCTTAGAAAGGGAGTTTAACAGCTCAAGCTAAAGATCACAAGATGAATAGAAGAGATGTGCCCAAGTTGAACAAAGACAACTTTTCTTCATGGCAAAGAAGAATAAGAATCCACCTATCAGGTATTGGAAATGATGTTACTCAATACTTAGATACTTAATATGTGTTGCCCACGGGAGCACCCATACTTGAAAAAATGAGAGAGAAGCATGAGCACAACTGCATGATGATAGAGCTTTCTTCCTCACTCTTTGATGCTAAATTTGAAGATGTCAAAGCATGCACAACTGCAAAGAAGATGTGGGACAAATTGAAGCTTGTACATGGTGGTGATAAAAATGTTCTGAGAGCCAAGGCAGAAAGCCTTAGAGGAAATTTTGACGATCTCAGAATGAAAGAAGGTGAAAACATCACACAATACAACACAAGAATCAAAGAGGTAGTCAATGTTAGTCGAGGAGTTGGAGGTGTACTAGATGAAGATACAGTGGTAAGTAAAATTCTAAGAACCTTACTATCTACTTATGCTATTAGAGTATCTTCCATACAAGAAATGAGAGTATTAGAAAATAGAAATGTTACTCTAGATAGTTTGATTGGAAGAATGATTTCATTTGAGATGAACAACTTTGATAATAGTGTCTTACCAAACATAGAGTCTGCATTCAAATATTCTTTGAGAATAAGTAAATCAAGTCATAAACACACTATGAGAAAAGATAGTGATAGTGAAAGTGAAGAAGAAGATTTTGATGAAATTGAAGCACTTATGGCTAGAAGAATACAGAGAGGCAAAGGTAAATAAAAAGGTAAATTACCACTTGTTTGTTTTAATTGTAAAGAGATTGGACACTTTGCTGCAAGATGTCCTAACAGAAGAAAACATGACAGAAGTAATGATAGGTCATTTGAAAAGAAGTATGATAGGGGTGATTACAGAAGCAACCGACAATCAGAAAGAAGAGATACATGAGACTACAAGGACAAAGGAAAGAAGGCCAATTACCTAGAAAAATGCAAAGATGAAGATACTAACACTTAATCTAATGAAGACATCGAGATGGTGTTTGTGGCAGTAAAAGATGATTCAGATGATGATGAAGAAAGGTATGTAGAAACTGCACTTATATCTAAAGTTAGTGAAAATGATGTTTGGATCATAGATAGTGGCTACACTCACCATATGACTGGTGACAAAAAAAAGTTTGAGACTTTTGAATACTATAATGGTGGTTCAGTAAGAATGGGTAATGACACACATTGTCTAGTTGAAGGTAAAGGAGCTATAATGTTGAATAACCTGATAAAATGTGAAAATGCTTATTGGTTGAAAGGATTGAATTATAATCTATTGAGTGTTTCTCAGTTGAATAATTTAGGTCAAAAAGTAGCATTTGAAAATAAGAAGGCAAAGATCTTCAATAAATTAGAAAGTCTGATTGGTACCGGTGAGTAGACAAAAGGTAACTTATTCTATATGAATGATACTGACACCACTTACTTAATGGCTAGAAACGAAGACATATGGTTGTGGCACAAAAGATTGTGTCATGTAAACTTTGAAAAAATGATAAAAATAAGTAGAAAGAGAAATGTAAGAGGCTTACCAATGATGATTAAGCCAGACAATATCATGTGAAAAAATTGTGAAAAGGGTAAGATGACAAATTCTAGTTTCAAAAAAAAAACCCATACATATGATTCCATTCTAGAATTAGTCCATACTGATCTATGTGGACCCATGAGGACAAAGAGATATTATGGTGATAGATATTTTATTCTCTTTGTTGATAATTACTCTAGAATGATGACAGTAATGCTTCTAAAAGATAAATCTAAAGCATTCAAGATGTTTAAATGGTACAAAGCAATGGTAGAAAAAAAAAGTGGTAAAGAATTGAAATGCCTAAGATCAGATAGAGGGGGGGAATTTATTTTAGATGAATTCACTAACTTTTGTAATGAGCATGGAATCAAAAGGTGGGTCTCTACATTGAGAACACCACAACAAAATGGAATTTCTGAAAGAGGAAACAAATCCATAGTTGATTATGCAAGGACAATGATGATAGAAAAAGGCATCACCCAAATCTTCTAGAGGGAAGCTGTCAGTACTGATGTTTACACATTGAACAAAGTATAATTGAAGAAAGACACCAAGAAGACACCTTATGAGCTATGGTATGGTTACACACCCAATGTAAGTTACTTCAAAAGTTTTGGTAGTTAATGTTATATCTTAAAGGATGATAGAAATGGAAAGCTTGACACCAAAAGTGATGAAGGAATCTTTCTAGGGTATTCCACCAAGAGCAAGGCTTATAAATGTCTCAATAAAGCCTCTAACAAAATTGTTGAAAGTGAAAATGTAAAGATAGATGAATTTGCAGAGAAGAATGAAAAGGAAAGCACAAAAGAACCAGAGGACTACAACAGGTTTGTCTATAATGAAGAACCTGACACTATACCCAAGCAACAATGTATAGCTCCTGAGCAATAGTATATTGCACCCGAGCATCAGGTTGCAAATGACGACAATCAAGATATTGCTCAAGATGACGTACCAAGCAATGGACATCAGAATGAAGGACACAATGATGATCAAGCTGATAGACAAAGAATTGAGCCTTTACTTGCCAGATATGTCAGAAAGAACCATCCATAGAACTAGACCACAGGAGATAAGAAGGCTGGTATGAGAACCAGAAGTAATTCTCTAAACACAAGATGTCTTATTTTTTATTATGAGCCAAAATCTGTCAATGCTGCACTTGATAATAATGAATGGATTAGTGCTATAAATGAGGAGATTGAGAAGATTGAGAAAAACAAGACATGGACACTTGTAACGAGACTAGATGACAAGAATGTCATTGGTACAAAATGGATATTCAGGAATAAACTGAATGAGAATGGAGAAGTCACCAGAAGCAAAGCAAGACTAGTATGCAAGGGGTATGCACAAGAAGAAGGGATTGACTATGGAGAGAACTTTGCACCTATTCCTAGGCTAGAAGGAGTGAGAATATTACTTTCTTATGTTGCATGTAAAGGATTCAAGGTATACCAAATGGATGTCAAGTCTGCATTCCTAAATGGAATACTTGAAGAAGAGGTATACATTGAGCAACTAGAAGGGTTTATCAATCCAGACAAGATGAACATGGTATGTAGATTACACAAAGCCTTATATGGATTGAAACAAGCACCCTGAGCCTGGTATGAAAGACTTCATTCCTATCTTATAAGTATTGGATTTGTAAGGACTAGTGAAAATAGTAATCTTTATTTGAAGGAAGATACTGATGCTAACATTTTGATTGCTGAGATATTTGTTGATGACATCATATTTGGAGGCAATGATATGCTATGCAAATCATTTTCAAATGAAATGAGCAAGGAGTTTGAGATGTCTATGTTTGGAGAGATCAAGTTCTTTGTTGGTCTACAGATCATGCAACAAGATGAAGGTATTTTCATTACACAATCCAAATACATCAAGGAAGTGCTAAAAATATTCAAGATGGAATATTACAAGCCAGTTGGAACACCGATGGCAACTGGATGTAAGCTGAAAAAGAAGGACAAGTCATAAGAGGTAAATCAGAATTTGTACAGATCAATGATTAGAAAACTCATGTATGTTGTACATACTAGACCAGCTATTGCACATGTAGTAGGAATAGTTGAAAGATTTTCTGCTAATCCCAGGGAATCACAGATGACTTCTATGAAAATAATTCTAAGATATTTGAAGAATACCAAGGAATATGGCTTATGGTATAGAAGAGAAGGAAAATTTGAACTTAAGTTCTTTACCGATGCTGATTGGGCTAGAAATATTGATGACCGAAAGAGCACAACTAGAGGAGCATTATTTATGGGTGATAGAATTGTCACATGGATCAGCAAGAAGCAAGGATGCATCTCTCAATCTACTGCAGAAATAGAGTATGTTGTTGCTGCTGCAAATTGCTCAAATATTGCATGGATCAAACAGTTACTGGAAGGTATGCATATAAAAATTCTTGAACCAGTAATTATCTATTGTGATAATACAAGTGCAATAAACATTTCCAAGAATCCAGTCATGCATGCTAAGACAAATCATATTGCCATCAAGTATCATTATTTGAGAGAAAAATTTCAAGCAAAGGAGGTGATATTTGAGTATGTGCAATCTAAGGAACAATTAGCTGATATCTTCACCAAGCCACTGCCCAAGGATGCATTTGAGTACTTGAGAAAGAGACTAGGGGTCAGACCCTTGTCTACTAGTCAGTAAAATGAATAGAAGGTTGCATCAACCTACACATTATCAGAATATCATTCATGTTGATGCAAGAAAATATATGGACTTCAAAGATAAATCTATACACAACAAGGTATTTATCTACTCTGAGCACTAGAGTTGTTGTATTGCTGATGGATTGGGAAATTCAAGGAGTATATTATGGATAGAAAGGATTTGTTTGGCATTACTGTCAAAATATTTGTTTGGCATTGCTGTCAAAGGGAGAGATTATATCCATTATCACCTCAAGGAGAGATTATATCCATCACATTTATCCAGAGGGAGAGATGTAACTAGAAAGGGAGAGTACATACAAAGGGAAAGAAAATTGATAAAAATAGACATCAAAAGAAAAGAGAACAGTGAAAGGGAGAGAGTTTGACACAAGAGAAGAACACATCACATCAGAAAAAGAAAGATTCTATATCTATACAGTGAAGGGATTGAAGATAGAGAGAAAGGTGCAAGAATCAAATCTAAGTTATATGAACTTACCGAGAACCAGATATTTATATCGGTTACAACACATAAGATTGGTAGTTTGATAGACTTCAACTGTTATATTTCATATTGTATTAGTAATAATATAGTTTGATAATGTAGTGTGTTGCCATCAATGTCAAAGGGAGAGATTGATGAACTATGACTGATTGAATATTTGAAGATGTTAAGTTGATGATCACAATGACATAGAAAGTTTATGCAAGACATTAAATTAATTAATGTATTGTATTGTCATTGATGTCAACTTGATATAATATGTATGGTCATGGACATACTGCCAAAGAATTCAAAGAACCGATGAATGAAAGGCTATGCTATTAGTAATGCATATAAGTCAAGTATTCACAAAGTGACTTTATACATCAACGTAGTGTACATCGACGGATAGAGTAAAAGAGAAAAAGTCACAGTGTTACCCGATGAGAAAATGGACAGCATTATCGATGAGCAAAGTCACAGTGTTTCCCGATGAGCAAAGCACAGAATAAACTAACAGACATAATTATAGTGTTTCCCGATGGATGGAGATCCCAAAGACAACTAAAGTCACACCAACGGAATAGTGATTTATCACCGATGATTAACTAAAGTATTGACTGACAGAACAGAGAGTTCAGAAATGAAAAAATGCTTAGCTGTCAAAGAGCTAAAAATTGACTTAACTAATACTTACCATTGTTTTAATCGACAAGATAAAGCCAGAAATAAGTAAAGGATTTAAAGCTTCTTTGTCCATTTGGCAAGAAGATCTCTATGAGATAAAACACAAGTCTTTCTTTAAATCCAATTGGTGATAATTGTGGATCACATCAAGATCAAGAAAGCCAAGAAACGGTAAAATCATATCTAGAAAGAGACAACCTAGAACTCATTTTGAAGGTGGCGAAGGGGAGTGACAAGAGAATAGATGCTGAAGAGATTCTGAAGGAGAAGAAGGTCTTCATTCAGACCTGATCAATCAAGTTGAGGAGAGAGCTAAATTTTGTAGACACCAATGAGCAAAGATACATCATCACAGAGCTAAATAGTGTGGAGCAAAGGTATTGAATTGAAAATATTGATCAGAAAGGTAAAGCACTAAAAATAGATCTGAAAATCTGCAATTCAAGTTGTATATGTGAACAAATCAATTTACCGTTTTAGTTTAACCATTGAAGCATCAAGTCTCTTAACTGAGCAGGACTTAAAAGTCTTTTGTAATTGAGATACATCCCAAGGAGTATCAAAAAGTTTGATCATAGAAAGTAGAAATGGATATGCCCGATACCTATTGACAAGCCAAGTGAGTGTTTGATAAAGGATGGTAACATTAGATGCCAAATACTAAGTGACAAACTATTTTTTAAATCCTCTAACAAGGTCACACCCAATAGTGTGTTTGTAACCTTTAACAAGGTTGG
The DNA here is from genome assembly GCA_018584345.1 of Thuja plicata. Lineage (NCBI taxonomy): Eukaryota > Viridiplantae > Streptophyta > Pinopsida > Cupressales > Cupressaceae > Thuja > Thuja plicata. Next base: position 329,825 of record MU226073.1, read on the forward strand.
CTCTTAACTGAGCTCACTTCAGAAGAGTGAAAATTTGGGGTACCGGTCCCAGTGGTTTTTCCCTTAATAGGGTTTCCATGTTAAACATCCATGTGCTATGTGTCTATGACTCATTACTTTTTTATTTTGCATTTCACTTAAGTAAATCTGGATTGATCGATATACAATAGTTATTTACTGTATTTTGGTAAATAGAAAGACTGCTTATCGGTAAACATACAGAAGAAGATTTTACAAAGCATTCTGACAAGTAGTAATTTGATATAAGTATTTCAAGGCATTCATCTTATAGGGCTGAAGATAACTAGAGGTATAATTTGCGGTACTAAGTTTGAAGGGTTGATTTAAGGATTAATTTTTGAGGCCACTGATTCACCCCCCGCCTCTCAGTTATTACTAACAAAGATATGAGCCGATGAGTTGCAAAGAATGGAGACAAAATGATGAGGTTTGGAAAATTTTGTAGATTGGTGGTCTCAGAGCTTACATGGAAAGGCTTCATGGCCGTAATCTAGCCATAACGAACTATTTCATTTAAAACTGGAAGAATGGGAAGATTTTCTTTGAAAATAAGTGGATTGAGGTAACTGAAGAGTTGATTGCTGAGGCCACAGGTATGTCGAAGGAGGGTATGAAATTCTACCATGACAGAAGTATTTCAGATAAAGCTCTATATATATTTCCTGAGGATGATACATAAGTGGCCAGACTTGTCAAAAGGGTTGGTGGGTACCATAATCCCATAATATCATCTGTCCTTGGTGTTTCATTTTGTATGTGGCTATCAGCTACATCACTCTAGATGGTAGGTTCTCTCATATTTATGGGCATCATTTAATTATTTTAAATCACTTTAGGTATGATGAAAAAATTAGTATGCCCTACTATCTCTTTAGTTTTATGAGACAATCTATGAGGAGTTTGCAGAAAGACCCTAATGGGGACCTTTGTTCTCATCAAGGTCTTATGGTCTTAATTTACAATCTGTTAAAATTTAAGAAAGTTGAAAAACCCCTCCTTAAAGGTAATGCCTCTGGTGATGAAGATACATAGGAAGAGGATTCGGGTGATAAATTTGAGGAGGATACTGAGGATGATTCGATGCATACTCTGAGTAACAACGCCAAAGGGAAAGGCAAACAGAAGGGTAGTACCTTAAAGAAAATTAGTAAAAATAATAAAAATATGGAAGAGTCTGATTCAGTTTTCAAATTAGGGGATGACAATATGGATGAGGAGGAGATGAACCCTAAAGGGAAAAAGAGGAAAATCCCTCCCAAAAAGGAGAAGAATTCAGACATCAAGAAGGTTAAAGGAGGTAAAACTAAAAAGAGTATTTTTATATCCTCAGATGAGGAGGGTGAAATTAATGAAATCCCCAGAAAGAGTAAGAAAAAGAAGGGTAGTAAAAATCAAAAAGAGACTAAGAGAAGAGGTGATGAAACTATGGATGACACCCAGAATGTTCAGCAAAATATGGAGGTGACCAATAAAATTAGCAATGAAAATGTAAGAAAAGATACTACCCCTCCTAGTAACCATAATGACAATGTGGAAACTAATCAAGTTTGTGATGATGCTAGCAACAAAGTGATGACATTAAGTTTTTCCATTAGTATACTTAAGTGAAAAACATGATAAAGGTCATCGGTATAGGCATACTTGACAGACAACACACTCCATAACCGATGAGATGACAATGCTTGTCATAAAAATGCTAAGTATAGAATTTCCCAATGAACACTATCAAGTGTTGAACCGACGACAAAGCATAAAGGACATCATCGATGAAATAGTTTTTGGTACATCGCCAACGGATCCAAAATCACTAAACTGACGGTATAGTTTTGTGAACATCACCGACAGAGAAAAAAAGGAAAGGAACCTGATGAACAGTTCAAAATAGGGACACTGATGAAGTAGAAGATTGATAGAGAAAAGAATGAAAGAGAACCAATAGACTGACAGAGCAGCCCATCCATCAGAACCGACAGTCAGTTACAGTACCCACAAAAAGTGGATCTGACTTTCCACATCAGATAAAACATTGTAATTCTATTTATAGAGTTTTAATTTGTTTTAAAACATTACTTGAGGGTCAATAAAGCATATTGTAAATGTTTTAAAGCATCCTAATGGATCTAAAACATAACTAACTAAAGATCACGGTCAAGTTGTAAACCTTGAATCTAGAGTTAAAACTTGAAAAGCGTGAATCAAGAATGGACCTAGAAACTAGTATATATAGATGTTCAATCATTTGTAATATGTAATGAGTTGATAAATGATTGTAGCCACAAAGAGAATCTAAGAAGAAGAAGTTAATTCATGCAAAGTTTAGAAACAGATCATATCAGTTCTCAAGAACACAGAGAAGGCTACAGACAAGCAGAGACAAGGTATCATTCAATCACTCAAGGTGATTACATATACATTGTAAGCTTTATAGGATCTATTGTCAGAAATTAGAGATTTCACATACTATCATATCAACATTTATAATGTAGATTTCATTCTAACAAGTGCATCACATCAGAAATCCTTTTGTAGAAGGTGGACTTAACAATTCTTGATAAATCTCTTAATAGAGTGCACACCTAACGGTGTTGCTAAAGCTTCAAACGAAGTAGATCCTAAAAATTATCCACTCTAATACTCCTAACAGGGTAGATCATCAGAAGTGATCAAATTGTAAGCCTTAACTGACTCCCTTCTTATCTGCAGATAGTGAATTTTTGTGGGTAGACATCCCCACTATAGTTTTTAATTCCTAACAGGAGTTTTCTGCGATATCATATCTTGTGTTATGTGTTATTTACTTTCATGTATGTTTCTTGAATGTTTACACATGTAAATAACTTATGTTATGATTTCACATACATAAAGCAAGATGAACAGATAGATAGGTGAATATACAAATCTGATGACACAAAGGTTAATGGGCCAATCACATAAAAAAATTTAGAGGTGCTTATTCACCCCTCCCCTCTCAGTACATCATTCTAGTAATTCCAACAATTGGTATCAGAGCTAAGTCTCTTTCTTGAAAAGCTTAAAGACTTAAGAGAAAAGATCAAGACAATTGAAAAATATAGACTAGAAAAGACTATTTAGAATGAGCAGTTACAAATTTAGATTTACAATGAGCAGTACAAAGAGGCATGAGTAAGCATGAGAAAGTTGCTTGATGAAAGAAAGATTATGACAACTAGGCTTAATGAAAAAGATTATCAAAAAGAGGAGATCCCAGATTACTTCAACTCAGCTGAATCAACAACAAGCAAAGCACTAGACACATCAGTAGAATATATTACAACTCTACAAGAGATCAATCTACATCTGACATAGAAAATCAAGATGCTGCAAATCGGTCAAGAGATTCAGATTGTAAAAATGATCGATGTCATGAATGATTCAAGGAAAGATGAATCAGAGATAACATTGGCTATTGATGCTAGGAGGAAAATTATAGAAAAGCTACAAGAAAAAGAATCAAAGATTCAAAGACTTACTGATCATCACCATGAGATTACCAATCAGATTATTCTTATGAGTCAAGAAGCAAACAGATTAAATACTGAGCTCATTGAAAGAATACAGATCATCGGTGAGCTAAGGGAAGAAAATGAGAAGCTAAAGCATGAAGTCAGAATTCAGAATCAACACAATGAATTAATCAAGAAAGATGAAGATAAAAATAAAAGAATGGATAATTTCCTTGACAGACAAAGAAGAGTCAACAACTACACATGAATAAGGTACATCGATAATGGAGAATCATCTAATCAATCAGATCAAAGGAATATTTATGCAACTCCAAGAACTAAGAAGCTATCATGCAATCACTGTGGAAAACTAGTCCACACCTCTAACATTTGCAGAAACAAAATGAAAGGTATTCCTCAATCACAATCTACTTTCATTGGTAATTGTTATAAATGTCACAAGAAAGGACACAAGGCACATGAATGCAAATCCAAAGAAGGAAACCTACATGGAAAAGTATTGTCCTACCTACAAAATGAATGAACATACACATCAGGAGTGCTGGAAAAGTTACAAGAAAGCATGGACACCAAAAGAACTTGATAATGGCTACAAACCAACAAGAACAGGTAGCTCATATGTTTGGGACTATAACACATGGGTAAACTGCACAACATGTAGAAGGTATGGTCATATTTCTGCCAATTGTATGAGAAAATGGACTAGAAGACCAAGAGGATGGACCAATCCAGGTATGACATGTTTACATTGTCATAAGGTTGGACATGTGGTAAAAGATTGTAAAGACCGAATGATAGACACAAGCACTTGTCCCAATAGAAACACCATTGATGACATCAAGAAAATGAGAAATAAGATGTGGAGAAAAGATACAAACACTAAAGGTGCTGGAACAAGAAATGAAAATGATGACACCCCATCCAATGGCTCTAGTGGCATCACTATTCCCAACTAAGATGTACAAGTATGTATGGAACTGCATTATGAAAAGTTATATTATGCATCGGTTCTATTACAGATTGATAATATTGACAAAATTAGCATTATTGAAGATGCACTATATTGTTACTTGTAATGTTATAAAAAAATTCCATTGGTAAAAGGGTACAAATAAGAATCGGTGAACCCACACAGTAAAGATGACACTACTTACCAAAATATATCAGGCATTCCACCAAAGCCAAGTTGCTAAGTGTAACCGACAGACATCGGTGATCTTTGAACTGACATAAGTTGTTGTTGCCATTTTACCAACAATCATCGGTGAAATAACCAAAGCTGCTAGCTACCCTGAGACTTTATGCCTGCACTGAAGATGTTATTTATGCCTCAACTGATGAACTCAGTCTTTGTATACTGGCGAGTTGTTGGGCATTAATGAAAACTTAGGGCACAAAAGTTATAAAAGCACGACGGAAGAACTCATTTTGCACCCGCAATTTTTGAGCAAGAAAGTAGATCAAAGTAGAGCGATTGAAGAGTAGATTGAAGTGCGACCTCATCAAGATTCCAACATGACTCAAAATATTCACAAGCAAACACAGAGATTCAGTAAGTACCTACAATCACCGATCGCACTGTTTAAGTTACAGAAAGCCCTAAATTTAAAAATATGATGGCATCTACTTCAAGAATGGAAAAAATGAAAGAGGATAAGAAGAAAATGATTAATCTTATTAGTAATAGTACATGTGTTGAACCTAAATACAAGTTACCCTCAGAAATTGCATCACAACCTGATGATTCTGGAGCATTCTCTAGAATCCCACCTAGAGTTTTGCTGGTAGAGGACGTAAGGTCCTATATACATTGCAAGATCTTAGAATTAGGAGATCTAGACCTGGACAATTCCTATAAGGCACCATATGATGAAACTAGAAACCTAAAAGAAGATAACAAGCATCTGGACGTGAAAGGTCTGACAAATGCATTACACTTTCCTAGGGTTTTAAAGACATAATGGATATGGATAGTTCTTAGCAGAATGTATAACCAGAAATTGTGTCTTGATGAGCCTAAATGAATCACAAAATATGTTATTCATACGGTTACTGGATATCCCACAACTGACAAGCCAAAAGGTCACAAGCACCCATCCTTGAAGGAAGTAGAAAAGCTGACAGGTACAAAAAAAGACAAAAGAGGTCTCAAGGTTAACACCATCACTGATGAGGAACTTAAGTTTGGTGCATGTGTGATAGGATATAAAATCTTCTAGGCTAGCAGAATGAACAACATAGCAAGCACTGCTATGAGCACAGCCTACATGATCATCAAAGACGGAAAGAAGATGGATCTTGCAGAAATATTGTTAACTCAACTTGAGGAGAACATGAACACCATAAGGTCATCAAGGAAAAACACTTGTAAGTTTGGTTCTCTTATTATGTGCATATTCTTTTACTTTGAAGAATACTTTCCTTCCATAGGCAAAGTAGTATGGGACATAAACAAGCCAGTCACCATACATATATGTGAGCACATAGAATCATTAGGTACAGATTTTGATGACCTAATGAATGAGTATTTCAAAGGATTTAAGGAAAAGATGCAAGCTAAAATAAGGATACCTAAGAGTTTGATAGAAGAACGCAAGGATGACATATGTTTTATGGTAGATACTGATTTTACCTATATCAAACTAGTAGTACCTAGAAAATCTTGGGTGTCACATTAGATTATGAGATCAAAACTGATGAAATGTAACTGATTGAATGTTTGATAATGTTAAGTTAAAGATAATGCAAGGCATTAAATCAGTTAATGGTTTGTATTGTCATTGATGTCAACTTGATATCATCTGTACGGTCATGTACATAATGCCAAAGACTTCAGAGAATCAATGGAACAAAGGTTATGATTTCAACAATGCATAAAATTCAAGTATTCACTAAGTGACAGATAACACCACAGAGTGCACACCATCGGTAAAGGAAAAGAAGAAAAGTCACAGTAATACCTGACAAGCAAAAGACAGTGTTGCCCGATGAAGCAAAACCATAGGATGCCCAACGAGCTAAAAATAGAGTTGCCCGACGAGAAAAAATCCAATGATGCCCGACAGATGGAGATCCCAAAGCTAACTGGAGTCACGCTAACGGAACTATCAGTTGTCACCGACAACTAACTACAAAGATGACCGACGAAATAGAGAGTTCAGAAAATGACAAAATATCTAGCTGGCAAGAGCTAAAGATAGACTTAACTAGTTGTTTTCTTTGTTTTATTCGACCAGAGTTAAGTGATTGATTTAAAGAAGATTTGTACAGTTGGAAAGAAGACAACTATGAGAAAAATTAGGAGTTATGCTTTAAATCAAAAGTGGCTGGATTGTTTTTCACGCCAAGAATCAAGAGTCAAGAAACAGTGAATATCATGTCTATAAAAGAGACAATCTTAATTCATTTTCGTATCACATGAAAATGGGATTAAGGGGAGTGAATAGAAAGAGGATGTTGAAGAGAAACTGATGAAGAATAACTTCATATAGTCCTGATCAATCAAGTTGAAGGAGAGCTAAAGAATTCTGCAGACACCGACGAACAGTGAAGCATAGCATCACAGAGAAGAAAGTGTAGAGCACGAAGAATTTAATTGATACATTGATCAGAGAGGTAACATACTTAAATAGATCTAAAAATATGCAATTCAAAGTTGCATCATAAACAGGTCATAGTGTTTCAGTTTAACCATTGAAGCATCAAGTCTCTTAACATAGTAGGACTTAACAGTCTTCTATATATTGAGGTGCATCCCAAGGAGTGCCAAAAAGGTTGATTCATCAAAGTAGCATTGGAATTTCCCAATACCTATTGACAGTCTAAGAAGGAGGCTGATTCAAGGATGGTAGCAATAGATGCCTGATACTAAGTGACAACCTCTATGTATAAAATCCTCTAACAAGGTCACACTTAACAGTGTGTTTGTAACCTTTAACATGGTTGGCTGCTAATAGGGCTCACTTCAGAAGAGTGAAAATTTGGGGTACCAATCCTAGTGGTTTTTCCCTTAACAAGGTTTCCACATTAAAAATTCATGTGTTATGTGTGTATGATTCATTTCTTTATTATTTTGTATCTGACATAGTTAACACTGGGTTGATCGGTATACTCTTCTTATTTACTAAGTTTCGGTAAATAGTTATACTGCTTATCGATAATCAAGGAGAATAAGGACAGACAAGTAAAACTGACAGACAGTTAAATCATTATAAGTATTTCATGGCATGCATCTTGTAGGGACTTAATAATCTGAGGTTTATTTGATTGGTGGTTAAATGTTTGAAGGATAAAATTTTGAGGCCATTGATTCACCCCCCCCCCCC
>MU226073.1:342054-353132 GCA_018584345.1 Thuja plicata
TTTAATTTGTGAGTTTGAGCCAAAATCTGTCAATGCTACACTAGATAATGAGGAATGGATAAGTGCTATGAATGATGAGATTGAACAGATTGAGAAGAACAAGACATGGTCACTTGTGCCAAGACCAGATGAGAAGAATTTCATTGGTACAAAATAGATATTCAGGAATACGCTGAACGAGAATGGAGAAGTCACAAGAAACAAAGCAAGACTAGTATGCAAGGGGTATGCACAAGAAGAAGGTATAGAATATGGAGAGACCTTTGCACCCATTGCTAGGCTAGAAGGAGTAAGAATACTACTTTCTTATGCTACATTCAAAATATTCAAAGTATATCAAATGGATGTCAAGTCAACATTCCTAAATGGAATACTTGAAGAATAGGTATACATTGAGCAACATGAAGGGTTTGTCTATCCAGACAAGAAAAACATGGTATGTAGACTTCACAAATCCTTGTATGGATTGAAACAAGCTCCTAGAGCCTAGTATGAATGACTTCATTCCTATCTAATAATTATTGGATTTGTAAGGACTAGTGAAAATAGTAATCTTTATTTGAAGGAAGATACTGATGCTAACACTTTGATTGCTGAAATATTTGTTGATGATATCATATTTGGAGGCAATGATATGCTATGAAAATCATCTTCTAATGAGATGAGCAAAGAGTTTGAGATGTCTATGTTTGGAGAGATCAAGTTTTTTCTTTCTCTACAAATCATTCAACAAAGTGAAGGTATTTTTATTACACAATCCAAATACACCAAAGAGGTCCTGAAAATATTCAAGATGGAAGATTCCAAACCAGTTGGAACACCGATGGCTACTGGATGTAAGTTAACAAAGGAGGACAAGACAACAGAGGTAAATCAAACTTTGTACAGATCAATTATTGGAAAACTCATGTATGTTGTACACACTAGACCAGATATTGCACATGCAGTAGGAATTGTTGCTAGATTTTCTGCTAACCCCAGGGAATCACATATGACTGTTGTGAAAAGAATTCTAAGATATCTGAAGAACACTGAGGAATTTGGCTTATGATATAGAAGAGAAGGCAAATTTGAACTTAAGGTGTTTACCGACGCTGATTGGGCTAGAAATCTTGATGACTAGAAGAGCACAACTGGAGGAGCATTCTTTATAGGTGATAGACTTGTCACATGGATTAGCAAGAAGCAAGGATGCATCTCTCAATCTACTACAAAAGTAGAGTATGTTTTTGCTGTTGCAAATTGCTCAAATATTGCATGGATCAAATAGTTGTTGGAAGGTATGCATATGAAGATCTTAGAACCAGTGATTATCTATTGTGATAACACCAATGCAATAAACATTTCCAAGAATGCAATCATGCATGCCAAGACTAAACACATTGAAATCAAGTATCATTATTTGAGAGAACAAGTTCAAGAAAAAGAGGTGATACTTGAGTATTTGCAATTAAAAGAACAATTAGCTGATATATTCACCAAGCCACTGCCCAAGGATGCATTTGAGTACTTGAGAAAGAGACTAGGGGTCAAACCCTTGTCTACCAGTCAGTAAAAAGACTGAAGGCTGCATCAGCCTACATATTATCAAAATATCACACATGTTGATGCAAGCAAAGAGATAAAATTCAAAGATACATCTATATACAAATAGGTATATACCATAACCGATAACTAGAGCATATTGTTGTATTGTTGATGGATAAGGGAAATTCAAGGAATATATTATAAATGGAGTGAAAAGATTGTTTGACATGAATGTCAAACTTCTGTGAGATATTTGTTTGGCATTGTTGTCAAAGGGAGAAGAATTATCCATATTATCACATTCTTCTAAAAAAAGGAGAGAGATTATCCATTATCAGATTAATCCAACAGGGAGAGATTATATCCTAAGAGAGAGAAAGTTGTATAAAAGATTACACAAAGGGAGTGTTGCTGAAAAAAGAATAAGACATCACAAAAGAGAGAATAGTCAAAGGAGAGAAATTGACACAAGAAGAGGACACAACACATCAGAAGATAAAGAGCTGAAAGAATTAAATCTAAGCTAAAAGAGAGCTTACCAAATATCAAACATTTATCGGTTATCAGAACAAAAAGATTGGTAGTTTGATGAATCTCAATTGTCGTATTTCATATTGTATTAGAAATAGTATAGTGTGATAATATAGTATGTTGCCATCAATGCCAAAGGGAGAGATTGATGACATGTAACTGATTGAATGTTTGATAATGTTAAGTTGAAGATAATGAAAGGCATTAAATCAGTTAATAGTTTGTATTGTCATTGATGGCAACTTGATATCATCTATACGATCATGTACATAATGTCAAAGACTTTAGAGAATCAATGGAACAGAGGTTATGCTTTCATCCATGCATAAAACTCAAGTATTCACTAAGTGACAGATAACACCAACGGAGTGCACACCATCAGTAAAGGAAAAGAAGAAAAGTCACAGTGATACCGGACAAGCAGAAGACAGTGTTTCCCGACGAAGCAAAACCATAGGATACCTAACGAGATGAAAAAGAGTTGCCCAAAGAGTAAAAATTCAATGATGCCCGATGGACGGAGATCCCAAAGCTAACTAAAGTCATGTTGATGGAGCTGTCAGTTGTCACAGACAACTAACTACAGAGATGACCGACGAAATAGAGAGTTTAGAAAATGACAAAATATCTAGCTGGCAAGAGCTAAAGATAGACTTAACTGGTTGTTATCTTTGTTTTATTCGACCAGAGTTAAGTGATTGATTTAAAGAAGATTTGTACATTTGACAAGAATATAACTACGAGATAAATGAGGAGTTATGCTTTAAATAAAAATTGGCTGGATTGTTTTTCACGCCAAGAATCAAGAATCAAGAAACGATGAATATCATGTCTATATAAGAGACAAGCTTAATTCATTTTCCTATCACATGAAAAGGGGATTAAGGGGAGTGAATAGAAAGAGGATGCTGAAGAGAAACTAATGAAGAATAACTTCATACAGTCCTGATCAATCAAGCTGAAGGAGAGCTAAAGAATTCTGCAGACACTGACAAATAGTGAAGCACAACATCACAGAGCAGAAAGTGTGGAGCACAAAGAATTGAATTGATACAATGATCAGAGAGGTAATGTACTTAAATAGATCTGAAAATCTGCAATTCAAATTTGCATCATGAACATGTCATAGTGTTTTAGTTTAATCATTGAAGCATCAAGTCTCTTAACAGAGCAGGACTTAACAGTCTTCAATATATTGAGGTACATCCCAAGGAGTGCCAAAAAGGTTGACTTATCAAAGTAGCATTGGACTTTCTCGGTACCTATTGATAGTCTAAAAATGAGGCTGATTCAAGGATGGTAGCAATAGATGCCCAATAATAAGTGACAACCTCTATGTATAAAATCCTCTAACAAGGTCACACTTAACAGTGTGTTTGTAACCTTTAACAGGGTTGGCTCCTAACAAGGCTCACTTCAGAAGAGTGAAAATTTGGGGTACTGGTCCCAGTGGTTTTTCCCTTAATAGGGTTTCCACATTTAAAATTCATGTGTTATGTGTGTATGATTCATTTATTTATTGTTTTGTATCTGACATAGTTAAGACTGGGTTGATCGGTATACTCTACTTATTTACTGAGTTTCAATAAATAGTTATACTGCTTATCGATAATCAAGGAGAATAAGGACAGACAAGGAAAACTGACAGACAGTTAAATCATTATAAGTATTTCATGGCATGCATCTTATAGGGACTTAATAATCTGAGGTTTATTTGATTGGTGGTTAAATGTTTGAAGGATAAAATTTTGAGGCCACTGATTCAACCCCCCTCTTAGTTATTACTAACACAAAACATGACAAGCTAATAAGTGCATCCAGGTACTATTAAATGAACCATTGGACATCAAGAAAGCAAGATTTGGCACTTATGAAGAAGCCAAACCAAAAATCAAATCAAATCTTGTTGTCAAGAAAATTGTAAACAAGAAGAACAAAATGGTTAAGGACTTAACCAAGAAATTTGTAGTTACTGAAGATGGTGAAGAGGAAACAAAAGGCAAGGAGGAAGAAACCAAGGGCCAGTCACCTATCGGTGAAGATATAGAAAAGAGTGATTCAGAGGCCACATAGTCAGATTCACCACCTCCTCCTCCACCTAAGAAATCAAGAACAACTGCTGCTTCAAGGACAAGAAGAAAAACAACAAAGGAAGCAACTCCTTCACCATTAAAGAAAGGAAAAGTGTGAACCTACAAGAGGAAACCAGTCTCACCAAAGGGGAAACAGACCAAAAGGAGGAAATTGAATAGAACTAGAGAAGATCTAGAAGACTCAGCTATGGATGAAGCTAACATAGAAGTACAAAAAGGGAAAGAACCCTTGATTCCAAAGACCATTGATGAAATATGTAAGAACATTTTAGAATCACCATCTATTTCTGATCCTAACATTAGGAAATGGTTGAAATTTGATCCAGAGGATCAAAAAAAAATTGAAGATGCTATACTAGCTAAAATGTGCAAACACCATTGTGTTCCACTTCAATTCTCAGAATATGACATACCTAAGGAACTATCAGAGAGATTGTCTGCAAGATGGACATTTGCACTTCACTAGGAAAAAGAGATAAGATAAAGAGTACTTGTTACTCTTATGTCTTCTAATTCAAAGAAGGAAGAGATACATAAAATGCTGGAAAATTATGAAAAGGAGTTCTCACCCAAAATGAGAGCATAAAAATTTCTCAAAGGGAAGCTAATTGATCTAGATCAAGTCAGCATTAAGAAGTGGTGCAAGATACTTAACAATCCCACTAAGGAAGCTAGCCTGGAGAAAGAACACATCATCATTAAAGATGTACAGGATGATTCATCATTGGAATTGGACAAAGAAGAGAGTGATAGAGCAGGCCACAAACATACTGAAGTTGTAGATGAGGTATGGCCCAACACTACTCTTGACAAAAATCAGAGTGAGGCAAGCCAAATTCCACCAAGCCCAACTCATATTGACTTGGATGATGAAGCAGGAGTTACCAAAGAAGAATTGACAATAAAAGGTAACATAAATGAGGATATCAATGATGAAACATGGTTGGATAATATTGTTAATGACATTATAGGAAAAGACCCTGTAGAAGAGGTGCAAAAAGATGAAGATATCACTATTGCACAAGGTAATACTGACAGATACGACACATTTAATGACATTGCAGAGGTAAATGCATCGACCAACATGAAGATATTGATAGAAGATATTGATATTGATTCAAGTCAGGAGAAATCATCTAAGAAAGATGATGACATACCCGAGGACATGGGTAATGAAGAAAATAAAGTTGCATCATGACAAGATCACATAGGTAAAAAGGTTAAGACAAGAGATATGGGATGTAGAGACACAATTTAGAAATGAGGTTACCAAGCTGCAGGCTCACATATTGCCAAACCTCACCACTCTGCAACAACACATTACAGATGCAAGGAATCTGATCTCAATCCCAGAGATGTCTATGGTAGACAACATCTACAATATACATGTGAGGATATCAATTGAGCACAAGGCTCTAGAAAATTTGAAGGAGAAATGGGAGAAGATGATGGAGGAAATTAAAGCCTCACACTCACACATTTTTGAAAAGTTGTAAGTACCTTTGCCTTTATTATCAAAAAAGGAGGAATGAATAGTACATATGTACAATATACTACATCAACAGAAAAATAAAAAGATATTCGTGTTGTATGTACAACATGAATATGTACACTATATCAAATATCAAAAAAGGGAAGGCAATCATATGTGCATAAACTTACACTTATCGACATATGCATAGGGGGAGTCATTTCATGACTAAGGATGAAGTATACACAGGTGTACAAACAAATACATTAAGTATGTTGCACATATCAATTTTTGATACTAATGTCAAAGGGGGAGATTGATGACATTAAGTTTTGCCATTAGTATACTTAAGTGAAAAACATGATAAAGGTCATCGGTATAGGAATACCTGACAGACAACACACTGCATAACCGACAAGATGAAAATACTTGTCATAAAAATTATAAGTATAGAATTGCCTAAAAAACACTGTCAAGTGTTGAACTGATGACAAAGCATAAAGGACATCACCGACGAAACAGTTTTTGGTACATCGCCGATAGATCCAAAATCACTAAACTGATGGTACAGTTTTGTGAACATCACCAATAGAGCACAAAAGGAAAGGAACCCGATGAACAGTTCAAAATAGGGACACCAACAGAGTAGAAGACTAACAAAGAAAATAATGAAAGAAAACTGACAGACTAATAGAGCAGCCTGACCATCAGAACTGATAGTCAGTTACAGTACCTGCAAAAAGTGGATCTGACTTTCCACGTCAGATAAAACATTGTAATTCTATTTATAGAGTTTTAATTTGTTTTAAAACATTACTTGAGGGTCAAGCAAGCATATTGTAAATGTTTTAAAGCATCCTAATGGATCTAAAACATAACTAACTAAAGATCAAGGTCAAGTTGTAAACCTTGAATCTAGAGTTAAAACTTGAAAAGCGTGAATCAAGAATGGACCTAGAAACTAGTATATATAGATGTTCAATCATTTTTAATATGTAATGAGTTGATAAATGATTGTAGCCCTGAAGAGCATCTAAGCAGAAGAAGTGAATTCATGCAAAGTTTAGAAACATATCATATCAGTTCTCAAGAACACAGAGAAGGCTATCGATAAGCAGAGACAAGGTATCATTCAATCACTCAAGGTGATTACATATACATTGTAAGCTTTATAGGATCTGTTATCAGCAATTAGAGATTGCACATACTATCAGATCAACATTTATAATGTATATTGCATTATAACAAGTGCATCACATTAGAAATCCTTTTGTAGAAGGTGGACTTAATAGTTCTTGATAAATCTCTTAATAGGGTGCACACCTAACAGTGTTGCTAGAGCTTCAAATGAAGTAGATCCTAACAGGTCTCCACTCTAATACTCCTAATAGGGTTGATCATCATAAGTCATCAAATTTTAAGCCTTAACCGGTTCCCTTCTTATCTGTAGATAGTGAAGTTTTGTGGGTAGACATCCCCACCACAGTTTTTACTTCCTAACAGGAGTTTTCTGCAATATCATATCTTGTGTTATGTGTCATTTACTTTCATATATGTTTCTTGAATGTTTACACATGTAAAGAACTTATGTTATGATTTCACATACATAAAGAAAGATGAATAAATAGATAGGTGAATATACAAATTTGATGACACAAAGGCTAAGGGGCCAATCACATAAAAAGTTTTAGAGGTACTGATTCACCCCTCTTCTCTCAGTACATCATTCCAGTAATTCCAACACAAAGAAAAATGTGATATTCAGATTAGGCAGGATCAAAAGGAGAGCATTCTGGCTTTTGGTCATTTTATGGTTAAAATTGTGTACGATACTAAAAAAACAAGGCAGACCTAAAGGAGAAGGACAAAATAGTCAACATGATCAGGAAGGCAAACTTTGGTGACAAGCCACTGGCTACCAGTTTAGAAGATTGGATGGAAGCTATGCACAAAGTTGAGTCCTTTGGGGATCTCAGAGGCACTTTCCTCCAAATGGAAAATAAGTTGAATTATTTGAGTAAGGATGTCAAGGATAGCAACTATGAAGCCAGGATTACCAGCTTGGAGAGTAAAGTGGAGAATTTGGAAAGTACTCTAAAGAAAATTAGTGAGCAAAGCTTCCAAATTCTGAAAGCCTCTACGAACCACAATAAGATTCTAGTTACCAAAATGGAGCAAACTAGGGGAGAGGAAACCAAGGAGATAATGGAGAGCATTGGGCCTTGTAAAAGAACCCGCACTAGCACCAGAAAGAAGGATGTTAATCTAGAGGATTTGAAGGCATCTACAAGCATCATGGATCTCTTGGTCATTTAGGCTAAAGAACTAATGAAAACTTGCTAGTTGTTGCCTTGCTTTCTTTTTGTTGTCTTTTTCTATTTTTGTTTGTTTTCTGTCTGTTGTCTTTTTCTTCTTTTGGGGCCTTGGGCCTATGTATCTTTGGGTGTTGTAGAACGTTTTGGTTTGATCTTTAATGCTTATCTTCTGATATCATTGTAAAAGGTTTCGTGTCCTTTCAAAACCTATTTTTACTTAATCAAAACAAAGAAAGTGTATAGGAATGGGTACACCTAATCAATCCAACACCTCAAATTTTTTCTTCTACCCCAACTTGTTCCAAATCCACCATTTATTGAGTCCTGCTTCTCCTTTTGGCTGACTCTCTACACATATTCATCATTTGTAGGCTAAATACATGGGTTTATTTTGCCTAGGGCTTGATGGATAATACATCAAACCAACACTTCCCATCCTGAGCCTTTGGAATATCTAAAATTACATCCCTAACTTGCATTTCCCAAATGGGTAAGGAATTCCACATGTAAAATGTCAAGTTAGGGCTTCATCTTTGAAACACACTAGAAAATGGAGGGTTTCCTGACCAGATTGAACAAAATGAATGGATCTCCCTCCTATGATCACCAAATGTACTCAAACCAAATTAATATGAAATTTAACTCACCCTATTACATTTCCATGGCAATAATTTGGACACTCCAATCCATACAAGATCGTACAATGCATAAAAATAGAGAATTTGTCAGGAAAACAAATGTTGTCTTATTCAAATCCACCAAGAATCGTACAATTTCATCCAATATGTTTTAAATAGGCATGTCCTATCTTAAATAGACCATTTCCAACTACCATAGCCATATTTTGAATGGTTATGACTCTTGGGCAAAAAGTTTCAACTTCTCAAGCAACTTTGCAACAAATAGAAAAATGCAACTTTGCAACATTTTGCACTTTTTGCATTTGTTGACATGTCAATTCTTGCACATTTCATCCTATCGACCTCAAATGGATCCAAATATGGTCTAGAACCATTTCTAAGGTCATTATTAGACAAAATAACATAGACTCCTATGACATCCTATTAGACTTTAACCCTAAGGTCCTATTAGTTTAAGGAGACCCAAGGTTTATAAAACACCTTTGGGACCCTTAGCCATACAAAATGGACCAAACAACATCTTTAGGTTGATCTTGAGGATCCAAAAATTATTACATAAAATGAACCCTTGGAGTGTATGATGTGGTTCTCTGCAGCATCATCCCCTTAAGACATGTTCTAATTAAAAAACAATCAAAGTTTCATAATACAATATCATGCATACATGCATCATATAAGAATTTAAATCATCCCCTTAATACATTCCCTAATTAAACAACAATCAAAGTTTCATAATAAAATATTTCACATACATGCATCATATAAGAATTTAAATCATCCCCTTAAGGCATGTCCTAATTAAACAACAATGGAAATTTCATAATACAATATCATGCATACATGTAGCATATAAGAATTTAAATCATCCCCTTAAGACATGTCCTAATTAAACAACAATGAAAATTTTATAATACTTTTGACAATGTTGTGCATATGTATGCAACATATAAGAATTTAAATAATCCCCTTAAGCCATGTGTCCTAATTAAACAACATCCCCTTAAGCCATGTGTCCTAATAAACAACATCCCCTTAAGCCATGTATCCAGGCTTAAGAAAAATTTATATTTATGTCAAATTGTTCAACAAAGTCACACAAGTTGTAAACATATATACATTATTTATAGTTCACATCAAGAGGTTCAAATCACTCTTGGATAACATGTAATATTCTCTCATGATCAATAGTATCTAGTCTCCACTTACAAATGGCACGCCCTACAACTAGATGAAGAGATAGGGTGGTAGAAATTATAGGGTAGCTATATTGATAAACCTTATTTTCACTTTGATAATCAATAGAGTGAATCCCATGTATAACTATTTTGATTTGCCTCAAATACATTTCTTGCACAACAACTGAACCTTCCCACACAAGAAACAACATTTCAAACAATGAGTTCTAGAGCTAGAGATATTGTTCATGTGTAAGATAAATTATATTAAATTTTAAGTTTCAATTATAATAAATTTAACATAGACACACTAATAACCTGTGGGAAAAATAATTCCATCACTTGTTTCATTCTTTGTTAGCTTCTTCCTCTCCTTCGTGCTACATAATAAAGTGTAACTAACACCTACATTTTTAGGCTCTATTATGACTGCAAAAACATGCCTTGCGCAATAAGTTTCATGGGTTCAATTTACTTTAAAGAGTTTGCTTGATATATATGTTTAAATAAAATTAAATAAGTATGTATGCACATAAATTTATAGATTGAGAGATCGTGAAGTCAAATATAAATTTTGAGCAATCTTGAAATATGGTCATAATTAGTAGAGATCGATAGAATGTCATCGAATCTTTCATCCTAATCTTCATAATTTGTATTAGTAACATCTAGTGGCATAAAATTCCATGCACTAATATATCAACGTTCTTGGTTGATGCATTCATCATAGTTTTCAGAAATGCAGTCCAGAAAAAAACATTACTAATCTCTGGTGTACAATGACCATATGTGACTATCGATACTCATAAAAAAATGCAAGGATCTTGTTTGCCTACCCTCTTGCATCCATGCAATGATATTCTTATATCCACACCTTCATATCATTAAAAAAACAAGTTAGACATAAATGTTCAAATCAATATAAAGTATATTAAAATTTTATTTAATAATTTGAAAAGATCGTGCATATCTAATGTCTACTAGAACATTCTAAAATGATATGACTTGATCCAATCTTGGTGATGTACTAGCCTCATTTGGCACTAAAAAGTGCATCTTGCACCATTCAACTACTTCATGTGCATCTTTTATATGAAATCCCTAATAATCCATTTGATACTTAATTAAAGAACATTTGATGCAAGATCATGCACCATCATGCTCGCCCTTCCCATGTCCACTCTCAAAGAAACTCCAAACATGTTGTATATTTTGGTATCGATGATATCTACATAGTGCATAAAATAACATATAAGTTTAAATCACCTAAGAGAGAGAGAGAGAGAGAGAGAGAGAGAGAGAGAGAGAGAGAGAGAGAGAGAGAG